>OMLB01053021.1:0-15538 GCA_900302555.1 Myripristis jacobus
CTTTTCTCAAACAAGTCAGACATCACCTAATTATTATTAATAAATCAGACTAATACAAACGTGGTCACTGATAGCTAGTTAGGTGTTTTAACTGGCACAAATAGCTGAAGCCTGTTCACACATCAAAGTTATTTCTTTTGTGAACAGTTGCAGCATGGCCAGAACATGTGCGTTTTTCTCTGACTGCCTGGTTTAAACCACTGGTCTCACATTTCTGCAGTTGGGCTGTGATGCTTAAAGCCCTGGACACACTCCCGTTTCTATCCAATCTTACCAAGAGTACTGTCAACTGGAGTGTCCCCAGGGCTATGATGGGTACAATGATAGAGTAGGAGCGCCTTCTAGTGGACTGGTGTTGCAGTCTTTATTTCAATTCTGTTGAACTGTCCAACAATATGTAGATGAGACTAGAGGGTAATATAATACATACATACATACATACATACATACATACTACATACTATGTTAATGGTTAATCAAAGATCCAGTCTACAACATTATGTGATCTGAATGTATAATTTAAAACACTATGTATGCGTTTTATTCATAAATAAGTGCTCAAAATTGTTTTGCTCGCGCGCTTTGCGATTTGGACCTCCCCACTTTCAAATCCCTGGTTACAGCCCTGCCTACTGACTGTTTTTAT
Organism: Myripristis jacobus; assembly: GCA_900302555.1. NCBI lineage: Eukaryota > Metazoa > Chordata > Actinopteri > Holocentriformes > Holocentridae > Myripristis > Myripristis jacobus. Next base: position 647 of record OMLB01053021.1, read on the forward strand.
TATTTATTTATTTATTTATTTATTCATTTTATTTTATTTTTTAAATAACAGACGGCAGAACTAATATGCCACGCCGAAACTCGCCTGCTGGCTTAATGAATGAAGAAGTTAAATACCGTGTGTGGCTGAAAAAGGGCGGACACAGAGAGAAACTCAAGGTTTCATGAGAAAAACCTGGTCCCGACCAGGTTAGTTTCATGGAGTCTGTTACTGCGGTAACTGACTGAGAGCTTAAGTTACCTCCCTCTGTGAAACAGGCTAGAGTTACCCCTTTTTCTCTGGTTTGACTTACCTCCCTTTGTGAAACGGAAAACTCAGAGTTTCCCTCATTTCAGGGTTAACAGACTCAGAGTTTTCACTAAACCTGCTTTGTGAAACAGACCCCAGGCCTATACGCATACTAATGATGTGCACAACAATTTATGAACCTGAAGGGTCCATAGGTTTCTGCTTTTAGTACATACCTGCCATAATACTGCCTAAACATATCTGAAACTAGGGTTCAACAGAGGATTTTGAAGGCAAATATCTATACTTTTTTTTTTTTTTAAATAGCTGATAGCCAGTCTTTTGTATCAATATAAAAAACAATCTTATTCTTGACAGCAGCTCTTTAAGGCAGGGTCACCCACTGCACCTATTCCATGGTATGGAAAACTTTAGAATGAAGAATCAATAAAGAAAAAACATCAATGGACAGTTAAATAAAAAATGAATAAACTGTGTGTGGAAAACACCTTTTCATGGCAGGTTTTACAGTTTGTTTACATGTATCAAGTCACAACTTCCATCATAGAGGTAAAGAATGACAACATATCCAACATCATGCAATGATACCCAATATATTTTGTAAGGTCAATAATCAGCCCAATATACTGTCAAAACAATACATCAGTCCAGACATATTTGCAGCAGTGAAAACAAACTGACTGGTGTGACAAATGATACAAAAACAACCTCTAATCTTTCAGCTCTACTATGATTAATCAGCCTTTGCTTCTGTCCCTGAAACAAGATTGACTGATGGAGCACATTCTCCCCTTCATCAAAAACCTATCAAATAAGAATAACTTACTTCAGAGAACACAGTCACTTATGCAGCATACTGCCTTGTGAAACTGAACCCTAATACAATAGGTTTCACCCTCTTGTTTAACCCACCCGCTTGCATAACATAATAAATATCTCATTAGGAAGAAGAACTTTATAGCGCACTGTAGGCCAGTTAAACCATGGAAACTATTATAATTAGATGTAGGGCTCTACTACTAGAGAATGCCACATTGACTATTTTAACCTTTTAGATCCCATAGGCACAACAACAGCCTGATGCTATACATTGTTATGCTGTTATGTGTATTAGAAGAATTGATCTATCAATCATAGCTGTGCAAATTAAAAATAAAAATGAGCGTTGTTGAGAGGCATGCTGGAGCTGAAGACTCCCACAGTTAAATGCACAGCATATATGCAGTATACAGTATGCATCAACACTGTGCTGCTCTACCCTGAACTGTCAGCAGATGGCCCCACAGAGCTACAGTTGCCAGGGTCAGAGTTTGGATTGACACTGCTCAGTTACCTTTGCTGTCCTCCAAGGTGATGCAAACATGCCGTGGTGAAAGAGATGCTTTTGATATATTCAATAACCATCTAAAATCATATTACAAAACCATGAACAAGGCATTACACATCCACTGGTTAAGGCTCTGCTGATACTATATCGCATGGTGTTGGCATTTCTGATGTGGCTGTCTGATGTTTATCCTATACAGCGATGAGCGCATCTTTCTCCATCTCTCTTTGTTCCTCTCTTGGTCCCTCCTTCTCTCTCACTCACACACATGCACACATAAACACATACACACATAATGCATTGTCTCTTCACCCATCTTTCTCATTCACATGGTCCACTAGAGCCAAATGACATCACTGACCCAAGGCAGTAGTAGGCCCTGCAGAGCTGGGATGAGTCACTGCTTTCTGAACAGGCCAATAGAAAACAGCAGCCGTGCAGAGACAGGCTTCATCCCAGCATTCATCGAAGCCATCAAACAAGATTCAGTATGGACCGGAATGACTGACTGAACACACCATTGCTGCTGAATGTCAAGGTCATGAACCCGGATCTTGTGGTTTCTTCCCCTCTAGTGACCCAGCTTGTTAGAGCATGGCTGGCAGCTTCATTAATGCTGGACGCCTTGCTAGTCTTTCCCTATATGTCCACATGGCTTGAGTAAACCCAGAAAACAAGCTTCAGATGGGAGAGATGCATTTATGTTGGGGGCTATCATTCATTTCTGTGTTTCAAGCATGTGCAGAGCTGTAAATATAATGAGTGCAATGTAATTTCATCATGCTGTACATATAATCATCCAGACTTATTTATTATTTAATTTACAAAGCTTGGAAATTCAACTGAATGCATTGTGCCATTTTGGGAAACTCACAGCACAAAACACCATCAGTCCTACCCTCAAACTCTGCTGCACACAAACACAACCACTGACACTGCGTCTGAGCACATTAGAACATTTTCACACTGGCCCTAACATGATTTTGTCCCTCGGCACCACGGCTTCATCTTCCCTGAGCGTGTCTACCATGTCAGTGTTGCACCTCTCCTACCCCCTGAACATTTTACACAGACTTTCCCTCATATTAACACACACACACACACACACACACACACACACACACACACACACACACACACACAGTATTGTGAAGTAGCAGGGTTCACCAGGGGGACACTATATTTTCTATATTTTTTATATATTAACATAATGTAAGCGAGGAGAGTTTATTTGTATAGCACATTTCATACACAAAGGAAATTCAAAGTGCCTGGGCACAACAAGGCATTTAACAAGAAATAAAGAACTATGAGGGAAACATAAAAGCGCAGAGAAGAATAAATATCATAAAATTTAATAAAAGGCAGCAGGGAACACAAAAGCCTGGTTTTTAACCTTTTAGCCTGGATTTAAAAGTATTCAGAGTCAGGGCAAGTGTCACCTCCTCTGAAAGTTTGTTCCAACTATGTGTAACTAAATGCTGCTTCACTGTGTTATTTTTTTTAAAGTCTGGTAAGAGTTACGCAAGTACTTACAAATCTATCTATCTATCTATCTATCTATCTATCTATCTATCTATCTATCTATCTATCTATCTATCTAAACAATATACAACAACTATACTTTTAACCGGGTTGTTTCCATGGTCATTATGCTGGTCCCTCCTATCCGTTCTAGAGCTACATCTTAATTGTTTTGTTCTTGGAAATCATCACACAATTATATTGCTATGGTCAGAGACCACTCCAGTAAAACTGCAATATATAAACAGTCATCTGTGTTGGCAAACTATTGAAGGGGCTGTTTGGAAATATCCAAGGGACAGGCTCTGGTCTCTAGCCCTGAGTTTGAGAAACACTGTGCTATTTGGAAACTAAACCCACAACTATAATCTTGTGCATGGCTGTAGCCAGAAGTCTGAGAAACTTTTGCCAACATCACTATACAGTACACTTGGAATGTAACATCACGGCATTGACAGGAGGATAAAAAATAAGTTGAAGTTTCCTGAAACACATGGTTTATGCAAATGACGGTGCATGTAGGAAAAAAAATTTGTTTGTCATTGGTGGAGCTCCCACCCCTGGGCAGGTTCTCTAAAAATTACAGTGTGTTGAGGTAAGTAGAGGAGACAAACCAATCAGCTGAGCAGAGGACTGCCAAACCTCTTGCCCTGAGGTGATTTGTTGTTTCTGATGTCTTGTCAGGTTATGTAATGAAGGGCCATCCTCTGAGGCTCAGTTTAGCCCCAGATCACATAAAGACCGCCATCTATAACGATATATATTTATAAATCACTTAATTATATCCAGTGCTACAAAATCAAGCAGTGCAGGGCTGATTTCCTCAGTGACCTCTGTAATGGCCAAATTTGACAGCTGAAGCAATGCCACAGCACAGAGAACTGTTGACATTTTATCCACCAAAGGTTGAAACAACTCTGGATAAGGAAAGGCATCAGTACAACCAAACACTCGTATGGCCAGCAGATGTGCTCACTGAACGAAGGCCGAGCTGTTTGGTCATTGAGAGAAAAAGAATGATTTGCTTTAATGAGGACTGAATAAGATAGCCAATGTCCCTCTGATGATTCAAAGTTACTGTTTCTACTACTGTTTCCATTTTGGCATTTCTGAAGTCAACAACGACGGTGCATTGCAGAAAAACAATTGTTGGTCATTTCAATAGGCGCAAACTCCATGATAGATAACCTTAGCATGCAGTGATGTACACGGTGTACACAGCATACACCTATGCATTACTGATATTAAAATTATCTTCGGTACAATCAAGAACTCATTCTTCAAACCTCTGACTTTAACATCTGTGTTGTGATTTACGAGCTGCAGCCAAGTGCAATCGCATCTCTGTTACACATGAGAATGTTACGAGATATGAAATTAATTTAGGTATGCCTGAGGCTTCTTAGCTGACTTCCCTAGATGGTCATATGGAAATAGACGCTGAGACTTCATTGGTTGGTTTTGTTCTACCACCCACTGATTTATGTTATGAGCGAGAGAGAGTGAGAGAGAGTAAGATTGTAAAAGACAGATTAAGGAAGAGAGTAACATTTTACAATAAAAGCATTCCCCTTTTTCAGTAGCAGATTGAAACCAGGAGCAAGGCCAAATGGCCAAAAAAAACAACAACACTGGCTTTTGGTCTACCCAGGGCTCTTTGTATGTAATTAGATTATGGGGAAAAATTTGTCATCTTTGTGTACACTGAAATCCTTTCTGTATGAAAAAATAGCAGCTGAATGGGACAACAAGGAAGTGATGACATGCAGATAGCCTTTACATGGGAAAATCTGAAAATGTCCATGTGAATTGAAGTTTGTGCTCTCTGGAAACATATTGGATACATGTTGGACACATGCTGAAGAATTCCCCATTCCCTTGGGAATGAGAAGTTGTGTGTGAGATTGAGTTTTCAAATATGAAGCATTGTTTTTCATACCTAATGGCACGAGCAAATGTGGAGAATTATCACTCTACGCATCTGTCTTCACATCACAATTCAGTTTACATATGAAAGTCAACATATGTCCAAAACACGCAAGCTTTTTTTCTCAGTAATTATCAGTAACTGAAGATGAGCTATTATTGGGACAGTAGGACTACACAACAATGTTATAATCTTCACTCATTTGTTTGACCTTTTGCATAGAGCACCTTCATGGCAGCTGAAATGTGCCCAGAATACACTAGTATGAAATTCAGCCTGTCTTGGGCCAAGTGAAACATGTGTCATCACCCAATAAAAACATTTAGGACACATGAACAAACACCTAATTTGTTTATAGCCCATAAAGCTATAACCACTGCTGGAGAGTCATCCACATTTTTATAGTCAATGCAAATATCAAGACTAAAGTCTGGCAGGCCTTGTTTGGCTCTGAAAACAGACCAACTGCAACAAACTGCCAACTTTGAAGCTTATTTATCACTTTCTCTCCACACACAAACACTAACTGCCAGAGGTGCCAGCTAACATTAACATTACACCTGCTCTTCAACAATGTGCAGTCCATCACATGTAGTCAGTTGTTCACTCAGAGACATACACCTTAACAGTAAAGAAAGTTTACAATGAGCTTTCTATGCGTAATCACATGGAATATGCTTTATAATGAGGTCTTGGTAAACGTATGACTTTACCTGTTTCCCTTACTGAGCAGGATAACATGACAGAGTGAACTTTAGCTACACAACTGTCAAACACCTCCTTTTCATCAGCCATTGTGATCGTACCTGACTCACCAGTGTGTAGCCTACAGGGAATATGTTTTGGCAGCTTAGAGGTCTGGGCTAATTTAGCAAAATGTACACCCATTCATAAAAAATTTTAAAAACTGCTCGGTGAAGCATGAAGGCTGCGATGCATGGTTAATTACATCTTGCGAATAATCAGAAATAGAGTGAGTTCAATGAGTTCCAATTCCACTTCCATGGTCAACATATACAGTACGTTCGCTAAAATTACCGTAAACCTATTTGAATCTGTGCGACTGGAAGGACCTAGAAAGACTTCAACCGCGGTACACATCAGATCAGTGATCCTGGGTCAGCGTCAGACAAATTCACATGATTGAGCACAAAGTTACCAGGACATTATCAAAAAAATGACAAGATTATAATATAATATAAATTGCTTTCATAAAATGCTTTCACAAGTATTTAAGGGGGCGTATAATTTCTGTCAGATTCTGGAAAGTCTATTGTCTGTCATATCTGTCACAAATGTCCCAGATTTGCTTCCATCTTGTCATTTTACATGATTACAATGAGTAAAATAGAAATTTTAGCAAACACACACACTAACCATGTATTCATAAGATGCATAACTATGTGTAACAACATGTAAGTTTCATGAAGCAGTTTTTGTTGTTGTTGTTGTTGTTGTTGTTGTTGTTTTTTGCATATTTTGGACATGAGTGAAGTGGGTAGCCTTGATTTCCAAGCTGCCAAAGCATATTCTGTACACACTTATCAACCCAATATTTGTGATGGACAGATGCAATCACAACATTTTTTTTTTTACAATAAGCATGTTAAAGCATACAGCCCGGTCTTCATGGTCGAAAGGATAACATTAGTATTGGAAGTGACACTGTGTCTCTGAGCGAGAGAGAGAGAAAGAGCATTGAGTTTCTAAGAAAACCCTGTTCCAGCTCACAAAAGTAAATATCCTTTGTTGTCTTTTTTTTAACATCTCATGTTTTTATGACCCGTTCTAAACATAGAAAATGTCAACAATTGTTTACGGAAAGTTTTGTGCAGTAAAGTAAAACAAGGCATTTCATGATTGCATTGCGGTGGGATGTGCTGGGCCTCTTTAGAGATGACCAAGACATGACCAGCACATACCACCACTCTCACGAGACGTTATCAAACCCCCCTCCAACGCCCACCCATCCCCTCCACAATCCAGGCCAGGGCAGTTCCCAATTCCCTCACTGTGCATCTATAATAATGTAAGCCCTTACACTTTGTTTAAAGAAAAAAGAAAATAGCTATTAAAGACAATGACAGGACTTCCAGTGTGTTGAGGGGAAAGGGAAGTACAAGCCAACCCTGAGCCGCAGCTGTTTCTCTCTTCTTCCCTGTTTCTTATCCTCTCTCATGTCCCTTGGAGGTCATTCTTCTTGCATAACATCACAAGTCATCACACACAGATGCTGCTGCAGAGGTACAGAGAGTCATCAGCTTCATCAGCCGCTGGATATATTACATACGTATACATGGCATCAATTAAAGGCCAAATGTGCTGCCCTGCGGGCCATTGTATGGCTCATTAGTGAGAGAATGTTGTTCCCCTGATGCATCCACCTGTGGTGAAGCTCGGTGTTTTTTAGACCTCTCTATTTCAGAATAGAGCAAGAGAAATTCAGGTCTCTTGCATCTTCTTCTCTGTGATGCACTTGACACGTTTGTGCGACACATTATGTGTCATAAGATCGTTTCAAGGCATGTTCATGGTACAGCATTTTAAGGATGTGCGCAGAAAAAAAAAGACTCCATTACAAGTTCAAAGTCACACTCGTCCATGGATTTCATATCAAACAGCACATTCATCTCTGAATTCATGACAATATTGCCAAACATCTGGAGTGAGGGAAGATCTTTTACCTTGGCAACAAACAGTTCCTGATGCCAGAAACAGTTTCCTGTCACTTTTGTGAAAGCCTAACTTGAAAAATTGCACCAAGTTAAACACAGATGTAAAACTTGATGGTAATTTGCAAAAAAACAGAGATTACAATGATTCCTTCAAAGGTAAAAATGAGGGAGCCAGGTGGCTTTTTTCAAATAATCAACCAATCTGGTTAATCACAGTAAGTCACAGACTGACCTCAGAATGCAGTGAGGACCTATAGACTTTCTTCCTGACTTTTATGGGAACGGGGATTGCAATAAAAAAAAAAGAAGACTTAAAATGCCTTCGGCAAAGTGTGTGTGCACGTGCTCATGCATGTGCATATATATGCATGTCACAGTGCTTGTGCACGAAAGGACTTTTGCAAAATCTCCCTTACCAGAAAAACAAAACAAAACAAACACTTCCTTTATTACAGTAATGAATATGCTTTGAGAAGCAAATTATACAACTTTCCAACTCCCTGTCGTAAAATGCCAAGAATGGCTCAGGGAAACACATAACATTAGACTTTGTTGGCGCTACACACAGTGGTTTCCCACTGTTTCCTGACCTATTCCCTATTCCCTGACCCTTCACCTTTGCAAACCCATAAGAACCTATCGCTCACAGCCACTATCTCTGACAACATTATTTAAATACAGTCCTATCAAAGCTTGATAAACACTTGAATAGACATTGTCACTTTCTATTTAAGTCTTACAGATCACTGTCAAAGAGGTTGGAAGACATGCCCGCATATAGGTGCTCCAGCATGCGCACACAAACACACACGTACAGCTCCTTTTGCTTGCACAGACCCTCCTACAGAAGGCTGATATGACACATCAGCAGCAGTGCAGATGCTTTTGTCCCTGTACAGTACGCACAGCCCTCCAAGAGTACACAGAGCCAAACTCATTACTCTGTGCTCCCATTCACTCACACTTGCAGGCAGGAACACTCATTCAGAAAATAAACCTGAGGTGACATGAGGATACAACCAGATGTTTGTAAGCATAAACATTTCATGGCCTCTCCATAAGAATTTTCACTGATTTGTGTCAGATTTTATTTTTTTTTTTTACATCAGGACAAACCCCTTGAGATGTATCATCTCGTTTTCAAGGCAAAACAAATGGAAATAATTGCTATGTTGTGTTGTTTTGAAACTGACATTGCACTGTCAACACAGCTATCTATTATTTAGCCGAAACTGACTTGCTGTGATCAGTTCCACCATGTATAATAGATGGTTGTGTCACAGAACTAGGTGTAATCTAACTCCAAGGAGTGGAGAGAGAGGACGCCCCTGTCGTAGATTAGTCTAACTGTAGCTAATGACTGCAGCCTCTGTGTCGGTGTTCAGGTAATGCTCAGGTGAGACAATGGGCTCAGTGTGTTGCTCTCATCTCCCTGATTCATCTGCGTGGAGACGGAGCTCAGCACTGGCTGGCAGCCTGACAACAGACATTTGCATGGTAGAGGTCAGGTACACAATACAAGGCTCCCTGTGTTCTACACTACAGTAATGGAGTTCTGAGAGTAGCAGGCTGACAGACAGGCAGATATTAAAAACTACAGGCTACGTCCCCTGCTCTGTACCAATCTGTGCTGAAGGAAACGCTGTAGGATGACAAAGCAACTCGGCTGGAAGCGTTTTCGGCAGATGTCAGTTGTGCAACTTTTTCAAAACGGCGTCAGAATGATGAAAATGTGGATTGAAGGACTATCACGGCATGCGGCTCATAGCAATACCATTTGAAGTCATGCCCTCCACCTATCAGGGGGCTGGGATATCAGACTGCTAAGTTGGTCCATATGTTAGTCAGCTGGTCAGCAGGCTCAACATTCAAATCTCCTGGGTTTAATTTGTGTGCAATATGATGTAACTTCTTTTTTGGCACATTGCATACTCCCACATGTTTGTAGGTAACTGCATGTCATGAGCCATTTTCTCTTCCTTGTATGGAATGCAACATTCACCAAGTGCTGTGTTTCATGTTATAGCAAACTGCTTTGAATAGTACTTAGATATGGAAATCAAAGGAATTATTTTTCAACCAAGCAGCAGTAATGACAACCCTAGTAAAGGCAACAGGGGGGAGTTGCTGAGTGTTGCTCAGTCATATCTGGCTTAGTTTAGCAAGGGAAACTCTGACACATGCACACCATCAACACCCTCACCCTCCATGCATGCTTACACTTTCTACTGTTGTTTGTCTGTCTGTCTGTTTGACCCCACTCCCCTTGCTAAATCTGTGACTCTGGGATAATACTGAAATAAAGCACAAGATTTGAGTTTTCAGGAACACGCTGCTTTACCGGAGAACGCGCTGGCATTACAGGACAGTTAGCCAAGGAGAAACTGTAGCAGCTAAGGAGATCAAAATGTTTGCATCTGACTCTAATCCAAACAATGGCTGTGTCATTTCTTGTTCCCTCTGAATTTATGGGTGACTGCAGCACAATTTGGAGCAGGCCTATTTATAGCGAGCTGCCACCACCACCACCACTACCACCCTGCAGCCTGAAAGTCACACCGGGAGATTTTGGGAGGGGAGTCCTTGAGCTCCTCTGTCAATGCGAGGCATTGCAGTGACAAGTTTGCTGATGAGGTTGGTCACAATGAAGTCGCACTGCACCGTTCCCTTCCATATAGCACAAGGGTGTTCTCTGTGCATGCTGCAAGGATACACATATGCCCAAAGCAAATGGACAACTGCACACACATACACGCAACTGCCCAGTGCATGCATCTGCACATATACTTAAACATGTGCACACACACACACATACACACAGCACTTCTAAATTATTACGTATATAAACTGTGGATAAGATTTAGTGATAAAGTACCCATGTGCCTATTAACTAAACTTGTGTTTGTCATTGTATAACATTGTGCACAGATGACAATAACTGGAGTGTCACTTTCTGTCCAAAAGTAAGTACACATCTTGTCAATGAAGAGCAGCAGGAGGGGGAAAACAGCCAAACAAGAAACTTACTTTTATCCTTTGGAGAAAGACTCAGACGGAGTTTATATCTCTGCTGCTGGCAACAGCACAGTCCTTTGTTTCTGCACTGTGAATCCAAATCAGGAAAAACAAAACAAACAAAAGTATCTGATGTGCGTCTCTATCAGAGCAAGTCCCACTCTGCTGCTTGCTGATGCTCTCTGGAACAAGGAGGGAACCCTCCTCATAGCTCCCAGCCTCCCAGCCAATCGTGTGGGAGTTGTTTCTGCCTCTCGGCCAATCACACGCCTCTCACACTCCAGCCTCCACCCCCTCCTCCTACAGAAAGTTCCCATGGTTGTGGCCACAGTCTGGAAGAGAGGAGAGGAGAGAGGAGGAGAGGAGAGAGGAGGAGAGAGGAGAATAGAGGAGGAGAGACTAGGACAGAAGAGGACAAAGGACAAGGGGAGAGGGGAGGAGAATTGGGGGTTTAAAAGTCGGGAGCTGAAAGTGGAAAGGAGAAATAACAGAGCGGTAAGAGATGGTATTTACAGTATGAGGGAATAAGAATAGCACAGTCATGGAAACATTTACACTAAAAAGAGTAATGTGCAAGAGGAGGATACTCCTGTTGTGCAATCTGCTCACGAGTGCCAAAGATCCACTAGCCTGGTTTCCCGGACTAAGAAGGGTTTACTTATTATTCATTGCATAAACTTTCCTCCCACAGACAAACTTTTGGTGGTTCTTGTGTGTCATAACCATGACAAAGATCATCATCATCAGATTATCATCATCTTTCGGTTCAAATACTAAAATAATGCTTTTGATGCTGGTTTTGAGTTGAAAGTGGTGCTGATAAGCACATCTTGGCCCTGCTGTGGAAAAGTGACTTCTTATAATCTACAGCTGCTTGTATCAGTGAGATTGATATCAAAACGCATTACATTAAGGATTATAAGGGATTCCTTTTGGAGAGAGTGAGAAGCCTGGGATGAATGGCCTTTTCTACAGAGTCACTGAACACTGGAAATAAAATTATTTAGAATGAGCGAGTGATATTCATTTGCTTAGGCTGTATTTCATTGGCCAGCTATTTTATTTTTCACTTGCACTATTTTGCATCCCAATTTAATAATAGACACACACTGTGACATCAAGAGAAATAAAGCATAAATCAGTGATGACATATTATACTGGGTAGCACGCAAACATTTGCACTTGCAGTTCCTGTAAACAATATGACTCTCTCTTGCTTTAGACGCCGTTGGGAATACACAGTATCCTAAGAGAGACACAAATTGCAAACCAAGGAGCTTCTTTGTACATACAACAACAGAACGAGTGGACAGATATGGCTTGTGTTGCAGAGCCAGTGAGACAGCTCAGCATCTGCTCTGTTTGTATACCGCTGAACCAGGCTGTCATATTTATTTAGGCTCCAAAGCTATCAGTGACAGACACACAAACACACATAGTTACACACTGGCCCACAGACACACGGAGACACCTTGCCTTTGCCCCGAAGGACCTGAAGCAGAGGTGTTAAAACCAGAGAGACTCTGACCTCAGTCAACAGGAGAATGTAGTCAGCCAGGACTTTGAGCTGTTGTCTGGCTATCTAGAAGGAGTGGAGATAAAAAAAAAAATAAAAATAAAAATAACCCTGCACACAGTCTTGTGTATGTATGTGCGTTTATTTTGACAGTAATGATCTACAAAACACTTGTGAAATTGTTATGTCATACATCTTCATATACCATTAGTGTGATATGCACAGGTGGGTGCACTAGGCTACAGGCACAGTGGTGTCGGTGCTCCTTTAAGATATACAATAAGATGGAGCCAAAAGACAAAAGCAAGCATGGATTATGTGCAATTGTGCTTGCACAGTAGCTTTTCAGATCACATGCAGCACCATAAGATTTATGGATAACTTGAAAGATAATCATAAAAAAAATACAGCATGAAGCAGCACCTAGCAGAGGTTGACACTGTGCATGGCAAATGTCAGCGGTAAAATCAAATCAAGTCAAATCAAATCAAATCACGGCCCTGCTAGACAGCTCCTGCCAATTCAGTCATCTTGCCTCACATCCCTTCTTGCATATCTAGAACCTATTCAGCTCATGGCTGTTATCCAAACAAATAGCTGAAAATACAAAGCTAGTCATATATTTGTGTTGACTGCTATGGCTCTACCCTCTCCAATACTGGTGCCTTCTCAGGCAAGCACACCGTGGATATCCAAGGCTTGGCAACTCTCAAAAATACAAACATTCAGAACAATGAGATAATGAGCGACATACGACCCATCAGTGTAACTGCTGTTATTTTGGAGGTTTTCTAAGAACACATTTTCTGCTCGTGTTCCTGCTGCTCTCTGAGAGAAGAGTCCCTCTCAAATAGATGCACGCTGAAAGAAATGCACCTCTGCTCTCATACAAATATTGACTTGGCGCAGAGGTAGCTGTAACAGCAGCCATTTTTCACACAGCAGATAATAATGATAATATTTGCACTGGAGAGAGTCGGCCCATCATGCATCAAACCTTGAACGATGGACTAAAGTGCACTTTAAAATTTTTGGTGGAAATCTTTATTCCTAAATCTTACCCAGTCCCACGTTTTTGCAATTTGTGTTTCAGCACCATCTGGTGGTGACTTACATATGCATTTGTATACCTACAGAAGAGGACGCCAGTTATAAGGTAAATATTATTTCATTTGTCAGAGTTAGAGGCAATGCTTTTACAGCACAGCAGATGTAAGGTTTACACATAAGGTTAGAAACGTTTATAGATGCTACAAAAAAAAAAAAAATCTGGTCAAGCAACAGCTATAGGAAACAAGACAAACATATAGCTAATATAGGCTACATATAGGCTACAAGTCAAAATGCTCTCCTGTTACCAGCAACAAGTTGTTTTGAATATGTTGCTTGAGAAATATGTATTCATAGAGTGACAGCAAAAGAGAAAGCAGTAGAAGTGTCTGCCCAAAAGAACAGCTAGGGGGAGCTACACACAGCGTATATTGTGCACCTAATGAAGAAATGTAAAACCCATTTGTTAGTTTTATGCATGTGGATTATTTGCTATGATAATATTATTCCAAACTGACTGAACAGATCTGGATATTCAACAGCTTGAAATGCATGTGCATTAGCCTGGCTAGCACCATACTCTGCAGACTAGCGCCAACCCATGCAGTTTGCAGTGTGATGAGGGGAGGGAGGATTCTGCTTAAAACAAAACAAAGTGGCCATCAAAGTAACAGTGGATTGATGGGTATTGATCAGCTACAATAATACAACCCCCACTGCAATGTGGGTCAAGGAGATTATGACATATTGTACCTTTAATTTGGCATTTTAAGTCACCTGCCAATCAAAGATAACAGAGACATAGTTGGGCATACAGGTAAGGTGTTATGGTGAAATGAATGTCTCATGCTAGATTCACATTTGAGACTGGGACAGGAATAAAAGCAAGCAAGAAGCAAGACAGGCAGGCGGGCAGGCATGCAGGCCCTGCGGGATAAACCAGGCAAATACAGATGCAGGCAGGGAAGGCAAGCAAGCAGAGTGCTACTGTACTATAGCTGTCTTGCCCCCAAGGCTTGTCAAACTCACAGGGGTGGAAGGGTTATGCTAATACTATGCAAAGGATGTACACTCTGTGCTACTCTCATGCTATTACATCAAAACTTACATGGAACAGCTATCAGATATTGGAATAAAAGTCCATATCTGTAATTTGTCAGAGCAATGGAAACAGTTTGAACTTGGACTAATGTGCAAAACGTGAAGAATACTTCCTTTAGGAGATGAAAAATCTGAAGTAGGCTGTATAAATAGCTTTTCTTTGCTTTCTGGCCTTAAGAAGATATGACAGCTTACAGCCACAGAGCCGGCGGCTGACACACTGCAGGCCAAACTCACTCTTCTGAGGCCTTTTTCCAAGACAAGACAGTGATCAATAAGTCGGCTCTGGGACAGATGATATACTGCCTCGGGGTGGATAAGTACCTGAAAATATCTCTCCGTACAGAAGTGTGGTATTAGTTCCATTGCTGTGCACCCTGAACTACTGCACAAGCTATTGACAGTTATTCGGGGAAAGAAACAGAGAGAGAGAGAGAGAGAGAGAGAGAGTGAGAGACAGAGAGAGAGAGAACAAGAGAGAGTTAGAAACAAGAGAGAGTTAGAAACA
>OMLB01053022.1:0-13429 GCA_900302555.1 Myripristis jacobus
CAGTTCAAACCTCGGTTTTCAAAAACTACTTAAGAAACGTTTTGAAAACTTCTAGAAAAAATGTCTGGATTTTATTAACAAAATGTTGCAATGCAATAAGGAACATGAACATTACTATAACACTTTTCTTCCCGCTCTTCTCTGATACAGCTGCCTGTAGTTAGTATTTCCGACAGATGTTCTTGACTTTCACACACACCGTGTAGAATAAAAGAACGGGGTTTTAATTACCCAGTTGTCAGTGATATAATGTCCAACCATGTGTAGTTAATGCAGTGAACTCTGCGCTGCTTCAGTCCTCTTGTAGTTTAGCCTTCACGTCTTTGTAATGTTTAGGCAACACATTTTGACTGAAATGTGGTCGACTGGGCACATAATGTCGCTGTTCCAGGACACTTAGCAAATGTCTGAATTAAGCATTATTGTAATAATGTCTGTAATAATGTGATTATACAACTATTACCAACAAAATAAAATGTATAATCAAAATGTATTCACATTGTGGGCATTTCGCTCTCAAAATATAAAAGTTTTTTTTGCCAGTATTCTCTCCGTTTCAGTGGAAATACAGGAGATTTGACGTTAACTAGCCTTGTCCTTGTCAGCCAGCCAACTTGGGCTTATTATGTTTTCTAAACATTGTGATTTCCCCAAAATGAATAAATAACACACATATTAACACAAAACTGCTTTGCTAGCTCAATCATGTTATAACTAGAATATCCGCTGGACAAAATAATTTTTCATGGACTGATAGTTATACTTCAGTTATACTTCGCCTTCTCAGTCATTTTTAAGCTAACAGGTGCCGTGACAGCGACTCACCAGTACAGCTGATCTTTATCTACAACCAACTTATATGAACAATTATATTTAAATATAGGCTACTGCTTTCCAGTGTCGGCGCCAGAACAAACATCTATCTTTTAATAAACTCACCGGCAGATGTTTCATTTCAGCTGGAAGTGTGTCACTCCAAGTTAACATTAGCTCCTGTTAATGTGGCTGAGCAGCAGAAGTTGAACTGTTTGCCCGGTGTTTGTCAGGTCGTCTTGTAGACATTTGACGGCCCAAGACGGCTTCATTTCCTGACCTCTCCAGCTGATCCAGCACTCGTCACTCTCGCGTATCTCTCCTTTTTCTGTTCTGTCTTGTCTTCCTTGTTCAGACGTTTATCCAAACTTAGGTCACCAAATAAATCAAAAACAACAACTAAACGGTCCATAATGCTGGCTAACAAAGCTGACAGCGGCTTTTGATGCGGGTTTCAGTGAAATGTTTCTCGTTGCCATGGAAACAACACAGACTCAGGCAATAAGATGTAGGCGGAGTAATATTTTCAGTGATGTGGTTTTTAAGCGTTATTACACAAGAGGGTGTGCTTGACCGTCATTATTGTCTCAACGGTGATGCGGCCGTTTGATAATGTCCATCCTCACTGATATTAACAGTGAAGCCAAAGTGAACCGAGGTTCGGGAAGAAGGAATGAGTTTCTAAACCGAAGTCCTTTGGACCGAGGTTTTCCGGTTTGGTCCAAAACTGTTACACCCCTAGTAAACATATATGTTGACTTGTGTAGGAAAATCTGTGATTTTTTTTGTTTGTTTATCAATATGTCAAATCATGTTTTCTGCACTTCTTTATATATAAGGCATTGATGATACTATACAAACAAAACAAACTATAGCACAACAAAAGCTGTGCCTTATACCCAGCTGAAACTGTCATAAAATTGAGTCACTCATTCAAATATATAGAGTAAAAATAAATATGTAAAAGAGAAGCTAGTACAGATAATAAGTAGTAGTTACACAGATAGTGAGGAAAATACCAACACCTTTAACAACAAAACAAGGATGTAGTGGCAAGGGCTGAACAGGTGCAGCAAAGGTTGTGGCGGCAGGGGTGTGTGTATGTGTGGGAGGAGGATGTGGTGGGGTTCAACAGAGGCGACTGTTGCAGCATAGCTTTTCCATAAATACGCCACATGTGAGCGTGTCAATTCAGGAAAAAAAAAAAAGAAAAGAGCCACCTCCCCCTGTTAACTAGCTTGTGTTCATCAGCAAATTAATTAGGTGACAGGCTAATTGACATCAATGTTGCACAGGAAATGAAAACAATTACATTTTCAGTTCCACGGCACTCACACTCAACTTCATGTAATAGAGACAGAGTTCACTCCAGGAATTTCTTGGCAGCTGTCTGTCTCTCAGTCCATGCGTTTTGGTGTAGTGTGATTCTTGACCCGCTGAGTGGGCTGTTTCAAGCTAGCAAGGCAAATCATCTCATTCGTCAGGAACTATACCGATACATTTTAGTTTGTGAACTGCTTAGTGTGACATTTCAAAATAGATGCGTTGACTGTCCTGCTATACTTTTTTTTGTTTGTCAGATTAATGTTGAATATGGAAATTATTGGTTGAAGTGTTGTGGACTGTGTAAGTGTGGGTGCAGTGCCAGTTTTGAGTGGTTGAGATGATGTGTCATGGATGTTGAAAGTAGGTTTAGAGAGTAGTTAGTTTTTCTTTTTTGTTTGTTTGTTTTTCCTTCAACCTTCTGGATATGCAATGGGCGTAATTCAGCAAACCATCTTTTTTGACAGTTGCCCACTTAAAAGCACTAATGACTTAGCTACTCTCATCTACTCCCCTTTACTCCAACATGCAAGCTCAGTTTCTACTTAAACATCTGAGCTTTATAGCACCAGGGATTTTTACATCAAATCCTGTATCTTGAGGACTGAACAGATAAGCTCTACAATATATATGACATGCACTGAATATTTTATTAGGACAGTAAAAATATTCAAATTTGGATAAGGTAAGGTAAGGTACGAGTGTGATTTGTACAGCACTGGGGCTTTGGCTTGTTCAAATTACAGTCAAACAAGTACTGCAATGCTTAGATACAACATACACTCATAGATACACCTGAAGGATTTTTTCCTCCTTACTTAGAACCAAGCAATTACAGATATTATTTTACAATGATGGAAAAATGAAACCAGGCATGTGGTCAGCTAAGCAATCACAGAAGTAAGAAAGCAGCCTAACTACACCTGTGTTATACGAATGAGTTTACAAAATGCACAACAATATTAAGCACACCCAGCTAGGTGGCATCGCAGAACAGAACCTATTTGTAGAGCATATCTGAAATTAGATTTTTTTAGTTTTGCTCACAGTAGAGGTTGGGTGATTATTAATATTATTTATTTTTATGGTTTATGGATTTTTTTCTGCGACACAGAAAAAGAGAGTACAGTACAGTCTTTTGACCATCGGGGACACTGCCGAGCACTTGCCAAACAGAAGAGAAATTGTGGCAGTCAGTGGGGCTAAACGCTGTAAAATGATCACTAGTTTTGACTCCAAATATTTACTGGTAACCGAACTGAACCGTCATTGTTACATGGCCCAACATTTATAATGAAGACGTAACTATGAGCTGACATGAAATCGGTGGTTGTAAAATTATTACAATTTCACAAGATTGAAAGTAGAAAATGAAAATAGCTCCTAACTCACCAGTTTAGGTGCAAATCCCAAATATCAGGGGTGTGTAACTCCTAACTCCTAAGTATTTTACAAACTGTTTTAGCACTAAACCCAGCTCCTAAATCTGTGAGAAGTTTTAAGCAATGACTACGTTTACATGCACACCATATTCCGATTTGGGTCAATATTCTGGTTAAGGTAATTTTCCAAATAAGGTGTTTATATGCGCTGCAGCAACTGTAATATTCTGTTTACATGTTACTTGGCATATTCCCGTGTTTGGCGTATTCCACTCTCTTACGTAATGCAACACTCAGCTGCGGGGGGCAGCAGTACGTGTATAGGCGTCTGGTCTGCTGGAAATACAGAAGAAGAAGAAGAACCTGTCGCAATTTCTGTTTTCTCCCATCGATATACCCCATTATATTTAAGTCTTTCATTAGCTGAAGGCAGACTGCAGTCTCATCCTCACTCCAAAAATGCTGGCTCTTGCTGCTTTTCGCCATGCTGTTTGCCATGTCATTCTTCTCACTTGCAGTAACCATAGCAACGAAGACTCCCCAATATTCATTGTGAATCACGCATGCGCAGACGTAGCTGAATATTCCGGTATGGGGCATTTTCCGATTAAGGTGTTTACATGGCACAATATTCCGGTTGGAATAGGCATATGCCAGGGGTCTTATTTCGAATCCTCTACAACCAGAACATGACCTTAATCGGGTTCGGTGCGTGTTTACATGACTTGTGCGCAACCGGAATATTGTGGATATTCGGAATAATACAGGAATATGGTGTTCATGTAAACACGCTCAATGAAGAGGACTCCCGAGTCACTAAAACCAAATCATAAACAGTCCTAAAATGTTTTTTACAAGGCAGTTAGCCTTTTAATTGGGCCACCATCCTTAAGATTTCAATGATAACGAGCTTTCAGTGATAATGAGCTTTTAAAAAGGCATTGCCTTCATCGTGAGGGTATTATGATGACTTTTTTTTTCCTTTTGTTGAAATACAATCACACAGTGGATACTTTCCCTCTAAACTACAGTAGATTTGTGGAAGAAAAAAAAAATTGTCCGTAATGTATCCATTTTGTCATGCACAAGAAGGCAAAACACAAATGAGCAATTAATGATTTACTACATTGTAAAACACAATGAAGATGAATTCTTTCTTCATAGTTGGCTTATAATGCAGTTTTATAAGCCCACTCATTTCCTCACTCTTCGCCGTGCATCAGAGGTTTGTGTGTGCATGTCTACCAAATAAATCGATTACACTTCACACAGTTGTTCATAGCTTTATGCCCTCTACGTCTGGCTTGACATTATGTTCTCTTTCCTGAAGTGTGATGGGTTCAGTGTCCGTATCAGCATGTCAAAATCACTTTTTTTGAGCAGTGAAAACAGCATGTATTTCCCAGATTGTTTTGTTTTTCTCTCTAGAATTCTAAAAATGCAGACAAAAAAAATCACAGAAGGATAGAATTATGAGTATGTTGCATTAAAATGCTGGTGTAATTAATTTTTTTTTAAATATTGAGATCCACTGGCACAGCCTTTGACCTTTCTAGAGTTAATCAGTGAAAGTGATAACTTGGTTGACTCCTAATACACAAACCACATATTTTAGTTTTATGTGTTTGTGGGTCTGTAGGTCTGTTGTCAGTGTTTTGCAGTGTGCTGTGTGACTGCCATGACTTTTGGAAGACCTTTTATAATCTTACATCACTGAATGTTTATTCTTTTTATTGCTTAATGTTTAGCTGAAAAAGCTGAAAAAAGATCCTAGACCTTTATGTCACTCATGGATGGTTGTGTGGGAATATTTACCACCCAAATCAATATTGCACAAATATTTGGAGAGGTGGGTTTAAGATTTAGCAGGAAAATGTCTTGTAGTCCTCTGTCCACATAGACATATTTTCTGACTATCAGTAAACCAGTCAATTTTGAAATATTTTTTATTGAATAAATAATGTTTTACACCATAGTTCATATGTTCAAACTATAAAATAAAATGATTTTGTATGCAGATGACAGCTTGTTTTAAAGACAGATCCAATATCCTGTCTTCTCATATCACCGGAACTCTTGAATACATTTGATAACATCTCAAAAGTTCAGAACAAACAGCTCTTTCTCTAATACATTGTTGTATGTACTTTGTATTTTTTGAAGCACAGTAAGACTAACCCGTGAAAAAATGATTGCCTTTTGAAATACTTACTTTCTCTCTGTCACCTCAATAGTTAAAATCCTCCAAAAGACTGTTGGTAGTGGAGGCTGCTTACATTAAGTGAGCCTCTCCTCTTTGGGAAACCTGACAGTAACAGAGGACAAGGAAAAGGGGAAACAAACAAGCAAATCTAGTGATCGGAGGCCTACAGAGAATGTTGACAGCGCTCAGAAATTTCTGCAGTTTCCTAGAGCTCTTAGAGATAATCAGTGTCAATAGACAGAGACAAAATGCGAAAAGCAGGGCTTTCCTGTGGGTGTTAAAGACAAGAGAAAAAGCAAATCACAGAATGTTTTAGAAACACTGGCAGGTGGGCATTGAAGGATGTGCAGAACCAGTCCCCTTATATGTTTTTCCTCTGTTCTTTTCTGTTTGCTCAGAAGTGAGGTTGTTGTCTCTCAGTTTAAGATTTAGGAACACCAGCAGATCCCAACAGTGTAGTGCCCTCAACTACCACATTCTGCCTTTTCTTTGTCTCGAGTTTGTTCTTCATCATTAAAGGAAAAAAAATACTGCAGCTCCTCTTGAGAAGTAAAAGGTGACATAGCCAATTAAATTAATGAGATTTTAGCTGTTGTGACAGTCCATTTGGGCAATCATTGCAAGTTTACCACACACCCTAATTGGTTATGGTAATTGGCTGGACAGTAACTGCAAATCAAGTCTATTAAAAGACAAGTACACCAAAGCAACTATTACATCCAGCACATATCTTGTGTAGCACTAATAAGCTGTCAAATTTCAGAATACCTGAATTTGACTGATAGCCCTTTAGTGACATGTCTCATTTCCATCAGTCATACAGTACCAGTCAAAAGTTTGGACACACCTTTCATTCAATGATTTTTTATTTTATTTTTATTATTAAAACATATTCTGGCTTGTTTAACATTTTTAGTTTTCTACGTACATAAACATTCTACGAATGTTTGCTAGCTAAGTTTAACTACCTAAAAATGAGCACCATTCTCACTTGGCATGTGAATCGAACTGTGGTCTCCTGAGTGGCAGTCCTGTTGATTGGCCAATCCGCCACTTCATCAGCCCCCTTCCATGGACTGCTCCCTACACCACAGTCTTGTTATTTACATGCCCAGTAGAGGTTGCTTAACTTTAAAACGCAACTACAGATCAAAATAAGCTGCTGTACAAAGGATCTGTGGGGTTGTTGTTTTTTCTTACTAGAGAACAGTCTCAAAGTGATATAATCAGAGTTAGATTTGACTTCATTAAGTGCTGATATAATATATAGTGAGACCAAGCAATATGGGGATGTTGTTTGGTGCTGCTGGAGATGTAGATATTTTTTTCTGGACATAAACACAGCTGTTTTAGTGCTTAAACATCTGGTTCAGTGTGCCACAATATTCATTTACCAGTATTCACTCAGTGTATTAGCTACTATATTCCCATCTATATGGACTTCTCTTTATACAGTTTCATGCCTGGACTTTTAAACATTGCCCCATTGTAGGTGACTTTTTAAATTTATGTTTCAACAGTGGAGTGCCTTCTTTTCCCATTCTGCCTTTCTTTGTCCAGTGTTCATTCCTGATCATTAAAGGAAAGAATACTGCAGCCATTTCACCCTGACAGCTGAAATGCATGAGGTCTATAAGCTATTTTGTTTTTGCCTACCAGTCCATTCTACCGTGCATGGAAATGGATATTGTCCCTTTTTGAAGTCCCTATTCAGTATATTAAAAAAAGAAAAATGCTTATCAAGGGCTTTACTGTCAACAAGGATTTTTTTTTCCTTTGTTGAGAGTTTAATTGTGCCCATCAAACTTACTGTGATGTGTTGGCATGGCTGCACATCTTCACCTGTTTATTTTTTTTATACATTTATTGTCTAAGTCGAGATATTTTAATTGACATCTGAAATAATGCAGTTCTTTCTTTCCATGTTTGAGAGAGCAGAGAGAAATTCATTGCCTTAGTGCTGGAAAAATGAGCAATGTGAAGAGAGCTGCCCTTTCCTGGGGCTTCTCTTCTGCTAATAAACAGCATCCAATTAGAAGAAACCCTCAAAGATCACAAAATCAGTTTGCCATTTCTCCCCAGGATACAGACATCTGCTAATAACCTGCCTCTTCTCCAGAGCCACCACACTGCCAGATGAGAGGCAAAAAGAAAGAGAAACCAAGAAACAGAATGCAAGTCTTAAAAAGGATAGAGAAACACTAATAGTGGCCCTGATAATGCTTCGCCATTATCAAGGCTATACTGAGCTTTTGAAAAAAGATGGAGGATTTATTAAGTGAGATCAGACTATTCTTCACAAAACCTGGCTTACGCAGTCAGTGTATTTTTATGCACACCAGCATCCTTGCAATATTTTGAATACAGAAATATTCCTTGGACTTGGCACATATGTAAACATATCCTCCTTTTGGCAGTGTAAGGCCATGTCATGAACGGGTTAGGAACATGCTGATAAAGTGTTCATCCTTAGAGGTCCCTCCACATGGACATGAGCTCTTATCCAGAGCACGTTTTCCATGCATGTACAAACACTCATTGTTTTAGTCTGTTTATAATGCTGAGATTAGATATTTATCAGCTGTTAGCCTATTGCAGATAGTGGCTTTTAAATAGCAAAATCTGTAAAGTCCACATAATTAGTCTTTTCATCTTAGACAGTTCAAACAGTATTTGTGAAAATGGCCAAATCCCTCAGTGCTAGAATTAAAGAACCGGTACTCTACACTGTTGAGAAAGACCTATTCCTACTTCATTTACAATAAATAGGAGAAAGATTAGGATTTTTCAGCTTTAACCTGGAGCTTCATTGCTTGTATGGCCAAGTTAGAGTTGTAAAAATGGTAGTATCAAATTGCACTCAAATTGAGTATCTTAATTTGCACACTAATAACTTGTTTTTACTCCAATTAAAGCAGTTCTGAGACTCCTGAAACTGATGTGTAAATGCCTTTATTTGATTAACTTAATCAGAACAACCTTATAATCAGAGTAAGTATAGCCTAATTAACACATTTCTTTTTTATTTCCTTTGTTTGTTTGTTTTTTTCTCTCTCCAAAGTGCACTTGTCATTTTTTTCACATAATCTTTATCAATAATTTCTGATGTTATATTTAAAAAGTAAGCAACATGGTGCACTGTAGTGGAGTGACAGGCTGTGAAAGACCAAAACAGGGCTATGTGCCTTTTGCAACGGTTGCTCTTGACCTCTTAATTTATTATTAAATTAATTCTGGATTATTTGAAAAATGGTGTTAGTTGGAATTTGAAATATAATAAGTTATCCATATACTCCGTTAAGCTGATTTCTCCCAGTAATTGAAGTGTTGGTGTGCGTGCAAACCTTTTCATTGACCTCATGGATACCTGGTACTCATTGTATTTGACAGCACAACTTGTGAATTTATGACATGGATTTGACCAATACGAATAATTAATAATTTTACATGGAGTCTGATACATGTTTTTTTTTTTTTTTTCAATGCAACACAGTACACGCAGCCAGGATGGTTAAACTTGTAGATATATGTACAGTGACTGCAGTATTGTTCTCCAGGTAAAAAGCTTTCCAGAAAAAAAGAAAAAAATCTAGCCCTGGAAAAAGTTGAATTTTCAAATTGAAAATGTCAGAAGGAGAGTGAATGAGAAACAGACGCGGGAATCAAAAGTTAGTTGAGCGAGATGCTTCATGAGAGTCCCTGTGTGTGCAGTGCTTCTAGCCATAGTGTTAAGCTTATGTTCTCAGTGGATGTCTGGCTCTCCAGATCAATGTAACCAGTTAAAGAGAAAATCATGGAGAGACGAGCTCTTCCCTTGGCTGGCATACTGTAAGAGATAATTAGACAGCCCATTTCCATAAGATTATACTGGCCTCAGACGGAAATGTGTGTGTGTGTGCGTGTGCGTGTGTGTGTGTGTGTGTGTGTGTGTGTTTGGCTGTCAGTCTTTATGAGGGTGTGTGCTAACTACATGATGGAAGAAGAGGTTGTGTATGAGAGGTGGGGTGGAGGCGGGTTTGGTTGGGGGTTGCAGCTGATCAAGGGAGGGCTTCCATGTGGAGGTAAAGATTACGGTCAGAGCTGACAGCTTGTCAAAGGATCCGATGCACTGAAATACGTTCAAGATCATTTAAACCCATGCCTCTAAGTCCTTCAGTTTCTACTACAGAACACCCTCAGACTACCTCTGAATTCAAGCTACCAAAACAAAACAAAACAAAAAAAACATTCACAGCCATGGTTGATGGGTTGCTGTGTATGAAATGGTCTTTTGCTCACTACCTCAAATAGCTTTTACGGTCTTCTGTGAACTTAGTGAGCTTTGGAATTACATTGAGGTAGACAAAAGAAGCTGAGGAGGCCGTGGGACACCATCACAGAAGCATTATGAGGAGATAGAGGGCTGGAGGAGGTGTGGATGAAAGGACAGAGTAGTGGGTGGTCATTCTGAAATGAAATGCAGGGAAAAATTAAAAAAGCCAGGTATCTCATATGTTTGGAACTGATAACCAGTAGAAGATTTTTTTTTATAAAAGGAATTATGCTGTGATTTGTCTGGAGTTCTGATTCAGTAGACTCTAGTGCTAATTGTCATAATCCACTCAGCCAGGATGGAGTGAAGTGTAATGTATAGATTACCTTCAAAGGGAACTCATCTTATCCACTATGTAGAGCCCAATTGTTTTCACTGAGGGTGGGAGGTAGAATTAGCCAGTGAAATGACTTCCAAAGCGCTTAATCTACTTTTGGATGGTTTGTTTGGAACCCCTTGTGGTATCTGAGGATAGCAGCGGGATGTCCATCTCATGCTGTCTCATAGTAAGTACTGCTCTCCTTTGGCATATATCTGTCCACATTCAAAGGTGCTTTTGTCTGTCTCTCTATCTCACTCTCACTTTCACTCTCCTGTAAAGGAGATGCTTTGGCAGTGACATTTTGAAGAACACCATTAGTTCTGTAATGACTTTTCATGGGGCGGCAGAAATTTTGTGCCATTATAAGGGATCTCATCAAATGCGTAATCATTAGAGGCTCTTTTCATCATTGTTGAAAGGGAAGGTCTGATCACATACAGGCACACAGACCTGAACTGATGGGGAGTAGAGCTTCTTTTCTCACCATCTTTAAACCTCCTATTTTAATGCACTGTATATGTTGAAGTTCACCCACACTGCTAACAGCCTACATTGTGTTGAAGTTTGCCTTGACTTAACAATATCAAGTAGCATCAAAGATGACAGTCAACTTTGTGTTGCAAAATGGCTGATAAGTTATTACTGGCCACTATAAAGTACAACAACTTTATGTCCAGCAGTCAACACAAAAGCAAGTATTTAGATGTGGGATTATCCTGGAATACGCATAAAAAAGCTGCATTGTTGGCGGAGAAGTTACACACAAATATATATGCTTTTCTCTGGCTTTTTTTCATATCTCACCATTTTGTCTTTGTGTTCTTCACCTCTTCTCCTTTTCTGTTTCCCCTTTTCTCTCCTTCATTGTTTTATTCTCCTCTTTCTTGTATCTCAATTTCTCAAGCATCAGTACCTCAATTTATTTACAATTCGTGTTTTTCGGCTCTCATATCAGCAAAGTAATGGGCTGGCTCGTTTAAAAGACATTTGCTTTTGCGACTTTATTTTTCTAAGGTGATTTTTCATCCACATTTAATGTTTTTGTGTATGTGATGTTGTGGCACAGGGAGGAGGGGTGTGAGCAGACATGTTTGCAACCGTGTCTGCTGTAATGGCAGAGGGAGAAAAACGGAAAAATGGAAAATGACTTTAGAGATGAATGATTTAGGCTCTGTGTCATCAACCTCACTAAATGACTTGGGAAATGTTGGGGTGGGCTTAACAACTGTTCAGATTGGATTGGTGCTGTCACATAGTGAAATGAGATGGAGATAATAATGCTTCATACCTGATATGACAGAGTTGTCAGAAAATACTCATATAAGCACACACATGTACACACACTAGTCTTTACAGGCCATTTGTAGGTGGTCTCAGAAAGGCCTTTAGAGGGCACTACTCCACTGAGAATAGAGCAGCTGGTTTAAAGTCCCTACACAGGCAAGCATGCATCTCCTGATGAATTACTACATTCTTTCCAAATTTGTATATATTTTTTTAATTTATCTACTTATGTGTTGCTATATCTCAGTCTCTGTAGGGAAGGAATGAGTTGTTGTTGTTTTTTTTTTCAGAAAGTGATAAACTGATATGTTGTATACTGTGAAGCATACACAAGGGCAATGTTAGTGGTTAGGATTTTGAAAGATCTCGGAATAGCAGGCATACAGGGGGAGAGGGGAGAAAAGCCTAATGAAGTCTGTTAATTTGCTGCTATCAGAATGAAAGTCCCAGACTAATTATGGCCCTGGGTCATCTAGTCTGGATCACAGAGAGAGGTGGCCCTGCATGGTTCACTTTGATTAGCTCACTCACAACACTGCTCCTCAGTTCATTACTCTGATCTCCCTCACTCTCTCCCTTGGTCTCTCTATCTCACTGAAACCCACAAACCTCCCCTGCTGCATGGGGGAGTGAGACTTACAGACATGGACCCATCAGTATTACTCAGGGAATGGTGGGCCAGTGGAGAGAGCATTGATATGGCGGGGAGCAAGTGGTGAGGGCAGGTGTGCGTAGCTCAGGAAGGCAACCAAACATGCTGGGTGTCTTTGTGCTTCCTGTCAAGCTGACCGGAGTTGTGGATTTAGCTGAGGGAGAAATGTACAGTATCCTGCTTGTTTGACTGTTGGTCTCACCTCTGTTGTTGACTCTACTGAGTTGACAGATGTGTCGGAATGGTGGATTTGTTCACATGCAGCTGACAGCCCCCCTCCTGTGCATCACTTGTCTCATAGTGGATTTTGCTTCAGGCAGTGGGGTGTGTGTGTGTGTGCGTGCGTGCGTATGCACTGTTATACACTATGTTGTGAGCCTTTTAAATATCCCAGCTACAGATACTTCTTTAATAACAGTGATTTAAACTTTACCTGCATGATTGCCTTGATTGGCTATTGGAAACAACACTCTGATTTAATTACCCTTTAAGACTGCTGCCCCCTCGTCTCTCTCCTCGTTTTCTGTGTGTGTGTGTGTGTGTGTGTGTGTGTGTGTGTGTGTGTGTGTGTGCCTCCTTAAGTGAGAAGATCTTATCATGGTAACAGGCCATAAATAATATGGCCTCATCAAGAGGAAAGTCAACTTGAGGGTGTGATATCTCTCTAGGAAGTGGGAGAGTTGGGTAAATATTGGGAAAGGCAGTGACACACATTTAGACACACACGCGCACACACACACACACACACACACTCAGTCAGTCAGTGTCTCTCTCTTCCTCTGTCTTGTTTTTTCCCTTTATCTTTCTGTTAACCTTGACACTTACACACTCACTTTCATTTAACTCAGTTGCTCTTTAGATCTTAGTATTTGTTATTTAGTATTTTTTTCTTTTGTCTTTGTCTTGCTGTCGTGCTAGAAGTTTGATTGTGGGCGCATGTGATGCGTTTGTGCGTGTGTGTCCGTGCGTGCGTGTGTGCCTGCACATGGGAGGGCAGTTCCAGTAAGACGTTTTGTCTGATTAGAAATCCATCCTGATAAGATGAAGTGCCAGAGTGAGTGCAGAGGACGGAGGAGGAGGAGGGGGAGGAGGATGAGGAGGATCGGGGGTTGGGGGATGGGGGGGGGGGCGGGGGGGG
>OMLB01053024.1:10042-24625 GCA_900302555.1 Myripristis jacobus
CTAGTTTAAAAAAGAAGAATTAGAAAAGAAAAAGGAGTGTTGAAGTGTCTTTAAAAACAATCCAAGCCACTCTGATTGGGACTGAAAGTACAAAACACACTGGTTGTTGTCCTGTGCTGAATACAGGATGTTTACTTTTCAACACAATCACAGTGCCTTGCATTTTTGGACTCATGTTTTTTGTTTGTTTGTTTGTTTGTTTGTTTGTTTTTAGAGATGGACTTTCATAAGACAGCTCAACAGTCATTTTCCATTGTCTGACAAGTTATTAAGCCTCGTCTTCAGAGTTCAAATCTTGTTTTTCTTCAACCAAAATAAAAAAAATTCTGCCGGTGGGACGAGATAATCCCACTTGTTTCCAGAATTTTCTTGAATCAAGTGTAGGGATGCACCAATACCGATACCAGTATCGGGTATCGGTACCGATACCGGGCTTGAGTACTCTACTCGTACTCGTAAAATATGTGCCGATACCACGACACCGATACCAGTTTACGGAAGTGCGCAGGTTACGTTAATTGACTGCAAGGCGGGCAGTGTGGAGTCATGTCAGCGGTGTGGAAATATTTTCAAGTGGATGAGAGCACAACACAGAATATAAGGAGTTCACTAGCGGCACCGACAAAAGACAACCAACTTTGCGGCAGACGCTGGCGAGGCGGGAGAAAATGTCCAGAGGCAACCCGCGTGCGGTCAAAACCACAGATGCTCTTGCTGAGTATATTGCCCTGGATGACCAGCCAGTGTCCGTGGGCGATGATCTGGGATTCCGGCGTCTTCTCTGCGTATTGGAGCCAAGGTATGAGATTCCCAGCCGTCACCATATCACAAAATCGGTGCTACCGAAGCTGCATGACTCTGAAAAAACACATCCGCAACCTGTTGCATGATGTTAAAACATTCAGTGTTATTAAGTACTCGGTATCGGTGAGTACTGAAATGCAAGTACTCGTACTCTACCCGTTCTGTAAAAAAGTGGTATCGGTGCATTCCTAGTAGAATTGCATTTGTTGATGTCAAAATTGTCACTGAAACGTCCCTTACTGCCTGGCCTGTGCATGCTGGATCCTAAACTACAGCCTAGACCACGACAGTCCTTCGTCAGTCCAGAAAGGTGTGTTTTCATTTCCACATTACAATGCCAGACTGAGTTTTTTCAAATTCATGCACTTTGGGATCATTTTCAAAAGCATGTTTTTTGTGGGAGGAGGACGCCGGCTTGGTGTGGACGTGGCCTCCGACAGGATTTGTTGCTGGAGGTGTCAGTCTGGGAAGACGGGCTACTTCAAAGGGCACACTTCTCTCACACTCCATCCTTTTGTTGGTACCAAGGAACCAAACATGTCGTCTGCCTGCTAAGTGGCCTTTGTCCTGGCTTGGTAGCTGTCAGTGTGGGAAAGCAGCGCCGTCCAAAGACAACAGGTATTTTTCTTTTTCCCTCAAAGGGCCACAGCCAGAAATGAGGCTGCTTACCTGGAATTGGCTTCCTCAGCTATTTCTTGGTCATTTTTATGTCTTGTGTTGAGCATGACATACTGATTGAGAAGTATTTTGACAAGACAAAACAATCAGTTCACTGATTCATTGTCTTTTTCCTCTTGCCAAAATTGAGTTTGAATTTGCAGCGTTATTTATCCGCTCTGCCGACCTCCCACCATGACATACTTGATAAATTCTTTCAGTTGTCTGGTTTTATATGATACCAGTATCTTCACTTTAGCTTTAAAACTGGGCCTGCTAGAAATGTTTTTAATATCGGCACACATTGGAAATGCATCTCCATCCTCCAGCAATTGAAATTTATTAGGAATTCGACCATAATTGGAACCATCAATGGGAAATTACCCTAAGATGCAAACAGTTATGGGTATAAACAGACAGACAGCGGGTCCTCATCCTTTGAAA
Organism: Myripristis jacobus; assembly: GCA_900302555.1. Taxonomy (NCBI): domain Eukaryota; kingdom Metazoa; phylum Chordata; class Actinopteri; order Holocentriformes; family Holocentridae; genus Myripristis; species Myripristis jacobus. The sequence continues at coordinate 11,948 of OMLB01053024.1, forward strand.
GTCTGGACTGAAGCTCATATTCACATGTTCAGCTTACCAGAGCGGGCCATTAAACGCCCTGGTTGGTTTGTAATTTTGCATTGTCAACTTAAACGATGCAAATACAAAAGTCCGGCTAAAGTGCCCTCATCCACTGTGATTCAGACCGAAGGAAGCAGACGCTGAAGGTGTTGATGTGGGAAAGCTCTTAGTGTTGCTGACTTCCTCCACGTTGGAGTTAACTGCTTCCTTCAAAGGGCACACTTATCTCACTTTCCTCGGACATCCTTACAATCGTCCCGTTCCCCGCAGATGGGGCACACTTCTCAGGTGATTGTGATATCCGTCTTGTGCCAGTCATCGGATTCTCGAGCTTCAAAGGCACACTTATATCGCTTTCTGCCGGCGACAGTCATCTTTGGTCTTCAAAGAGCACATTTGTTAAGCAGGACTGTGGCGTGTGCTCGTGCTGTAGGAAGAGGTGTTTGTCTGGGAAGATGGTTTACTTCAAAGACACACACTTGGCGGGGACTGTGTGTGGGCTTCCTCTTGGCTAATAAAATTTCAGTGCCTCCTATCTGTTGTCTTAATTCAGTGACTTTTTTTGGATACTGAAACAAAATAGGTATAAGTGCTGGGTGATATATTGATGTTTTAGTGTTGTGATATGAGGCAAGATACCGTCTGGGATTTAAATCATAATATAGTAATGATATAAGTGTTTTGCTGGTTTTAAAGGCTGCATTACAGTAAACAGCTAAAGGGGCATCATATCTATCCACAGTACAAATATCCACATTACAAATGATCATTTGTCAAAAATCACTTATGAGTATACGTCTTGTGAAAACAGTCATCCCTACAGTATCATCACAGTATTGATATGATGGTTTTCTGTCAAAGATATTGTGACACTTGATTTTGTCCTCATCGCCCTGCCCTAATAGGTATTATCAGATTCGATTATACTTTATTGTCAGAAGAAGGTTTCCGGTTGCGCGCAAGTCATGTAAACACGCACCGAACCCGGTTAAGGTCATATTCCGGTTGGATAAAATTCCGAATCAGACCTCTGGCATATGCCTGTTCCAACCAGAATATTGTGCCATGTAAACACCTTAATCGGAAAATGCCTGTACCAGAATATTCAGTTACGTCTACACATGCTTGATTCACAATGAATCCTGGGGCGTCTTTGTTGCTATGGTTACTGCAAGCGGGGAGAACGACATAGCGAACAGCAGCAAGAGTCAGCATTTTTGGAGTGAGGAGGAGACTGCAGTCTGCCTTCAGCTAATGAAAGACTTAAATATGATGGAGTATATTGATGGGAGAAAACACAGAAATAGCAACAGCTTCTTCTTCTTCTGTATTTCCGGCAGACCAGATGCCTATACGCGTACTGCTGTCCCCCACGGCTGAGTGTCGCATTACGTAAGAGAGCAGAATACGCCGAAACACGGGAATATGCCAAGTAACATGTAAACGAGATATTCCAGTTGCTGCAGCGCATACAAACACCTTATTTGGAAAGTTACCTTAACCAGAATATTGACCTGAATCAGAATATGGTGTGCATGTAAACGTAGTAATTGTCCGAATCCACTGCTTTCCGTCTTTGTGACGTGCTATGCAGCATACGGTTGTGTAGGATCTATCGCAGGGGAAGACAGAAAGTTAAAATATTTTGTAACTTTGGACGGCAGCACTGTCTACTGTTGATGTTTCCACAGTAATTCGTCAAATAAAAGATGGGACGCAGTTCTAGCGGTCACAGTCAACATTCTCTTTGTGTGTGCAGCTTGACAGTCCCATGTTTATGTTTGAAGTTTGCACCTGATTCGTTTGTCCTGGGCAACTTATGAAAAACACAAACTGTAGAGTAAAGTAAATGGAGTGCCATAGATCTTTGCAGTGTGTTTCGAAAATGCTGCCCTTCTGCTTTTCTGATGTGAGTGTCCGGGAAACAGGACGAGTCCTCACCTCAGCGCTCTATTGTAAAGTCAGTTTGGGCTTCCCTTCCCGTTGTCACGCGTTATAAAACCCCAGCCAGTATCCTGTCTGGCCAACAGGCAAACTACTAAAACACTTCACAGGGGAGGCACACTTCTTTCTCCTACTTAGTCCTCTGTCGTGGCCCCTTCAAAGGGCACACTTTGCAGGTAGTGCCAGCTGTCAGAGGTGAACCTCCAGGAAGGATTCTTCAAAGGGCACACTTCTGTCGCTTCCATGTCTTCTTCTTATTCTCGCTTCAAAGGGCACACTTCTGTCGCTTCCATGTCTACTTCTTAGTCCCACTTCAAAGGGCACACTTCTGTCGCTTCCATGTCTACTTCTTAGTCCCACTTCAAAGGGCACACTTCTTTTAGGACGGTGTGAGCGCTACAGAGGGCACACTTATCTCACCTCTGTTGTGCTGTGGTCTTCAAACATGGACACCACAATCGAGATCAGTGCTACTTTCAGACTGAATTCAGATGTCAGAAATGCTTGATACTTTGACCAAAGATGCTCTTTATACTGAGATTTTATTTCAGTGTCACATCCAGAGCAGTGCGGAACGATATGTCAGAATCATATTGTTATCTAGATATGGACCTGCAACATATTAATATCTCTAAAAAAAAAAGGGAAGAAAAGAAATTGTGAAGTAACCACATTTTCTGCATCCTTGTGGTGTTATTTTGCTGTTTTTTTTTTTTTTTGAAGAATGCTTAATTTTCACTGTTGCTACACTTAAAATTCCAGTTTGTTCAAGTGTGAACCCATAGTCATATCTTATATCTTATCACTATCAAGATATTTGGCATAAATATTGAGCTATGAAATTTTGTCCATATCAGAGGGCAAGAGGGAGAACAGAAATGGAAATGATTTGATTGATTTGATTTGATGACATTTTCTTTTCAAAATAGTGTGGTTATTGTCAATACCAGCATATCGCGGCACCCCTCGCTCAAGGCAAAGAAAACAAACTGGTTACAGGGGCGGAGAGAACGACTTCTGAGCTGAACCTGAGCTGACCCAGCCTCGCCAGCCCCTAAACTGGTGCCAGGAGCCAAAAGTGAACAGAAGGAACTCAGTAAAGCATCTCAGGGATTATTTATGAGACACAATGGCAGCGTTAAATATTTATGAGGTTGTTTCAGTTAATGATGCTTATGTTGAATTTGTGGTGCTTTTCCATACTTATTTCCATATTTATTTATAAATTTTTTTTACTCGAGCTCAGTGGTTGTTATGTGATGCTGCTTGATCGATTTTCTTGTTTTCAGTGTTTTTTATAGTGATGCTACATGTTCAGATATTAATGTGGATGTCAAAGTTGTGGCATTGTGGCAGTGCTATCGTGCCTTGGTTCATGTTGCAGGCCTGTGGGAGGGGAACACTGATATCAACAGCTGTTTTAATGATTTAACTATAATGTTGTCGAGGACAGCCTGAGCTAAAACAAGCCCACTTTATATATAAATAATTAAGTAGAAGATCTTGCATTAATATTCATGTGTGGGTCATGGAGTTTCCTGGGGTAAATCCTGTTTTATGATGGAGCTTTGTATGTTTCAAGTCTAAAAGTAGTTATTCACAAAATGTAATTTATACTTATATTTTCCTGTTTTCATATAATAATCACTTTGCCCGCAGAATAAAACAGAATAATCAGCGTGTGTGAGAGGTAGCCCTCAAGCATCTGGATCCTAATACATCTGTTTTATTTTCTATAATTTGGTCACCCTGCTCCGTTTATTCAGCCAAACCTGTTTCAGAAATTTGAACTTCTAGAAAGCCATACTGAGTAGACTAAGTGTTTGTGAGCTACCTTCATTTGATTGCCTTTTTTGGAAGCAAGCATCACCATCTTACTTAAGTCTCATTATTTAATTTGAGTTTAATCCACTAAACTTGGATTTACTAAACCACAGTTGGTTTTTAATTGTGCAACAGAGCTGTGCTTCATTTTAAATCTGGATTTACTCACTTGAAACCTGGTCTTGATAATGTGAAAGGTGTCTGAACGCAGCCTCCTAATTTTAGATTAAATGAATCGTTGTTGGTGTAATCTAGTCGTACCGGTTCAGAGAAACTGGTTTCCATCTTCTCTCATGATCGCTAGCCTCTGATTAACAAAGTGCTGCTGGTTTTGGAAAACCTCCCACAGGAGCTCATATTGTTGCATGATCCTGTGTAAGGTGTGTGTGGGAACCCGTTCCTCCCCTGTTCTCCCAGGCTGACGCCCCCCCCAGTCGTACCGAGGTGTCAGTAGGTTTTTATATGGCCTTTTTCACACCTAGCAGCTCACCGGGCAGCACAAGAGACGCTAACAGCTGAGAACCGTCAGGGACGTCAATTCACCTCTGGGTGTTAGCATCTGGTGTCCCTCTAATGACTTATTTTCACTGCTCTGTTAAGTTCCATGAGAAGAGGCAGTCACTTTGCTCTCGCAGGAGCTTCCCAGTTTGGGATCAATAAAGTAAATCTATCTATCTATCTATGTTGTCATTCATCAGTCTCTCTCTCTCTCTCTCTCTCTCTCTACCATCTTTCCTGCTGTAGACTGACTTTTACACTGAAAGACAGATGCTTGTAAAACAGGACATCTTATATAGTGACATCATCCTGTACTAGAAAAAATTTAAGTCAATCAAACCTTCACAAATCTTTAATCATCCTCTTTCATCCACCTAATCCCCTTCAAAATAAAAGTGTCTTTCTCTCCCAAACTGATATCCTGTTGGGTTAGGGTTAGCGTTTGGTCTGTTGAGTTGGTTTGATCCTTCCCATGTCCCAAAGAAACTTCCTGTTTCAATGGGAACTACATAAAATCAAGAAAGTCAAAGTCCATTTCATGGGGGCTTTAAGTGTTTGAAGCGGAGGTTACTAATCCAGTTGAAGTGTTAACAGAGCTAAGGCTGTAGATTTGCTGTAGATTTGCCTTTGAGCACAGCTGCTGTGTTCAGTGGATTTTTGCGGTAGGCCTATGGTTTGGCTGCTTCCCCGGGCATGTCAAGTTGTCTATACGTCAGCTGCGTCATGCTGTGCTGGAGCCAGAGTCGTTTTCCCGGTGAGTAGATGTTAAATTTAAGTACACCCTCTCTGCAGAAAGTGCTGTTAATCATCTTCTTCAATCACAGGCAGAGCATCTCAAGCCTTCACTCGTCCGGTTTTATTTTCCACAGCACCGTCCCTGTGAGCTGCAGAGGTTGCAAGAAACATCAATCCACCTTGCACTCAAGATAAACATTTACAAATGGTGTGCGTCTCGCGTTTGAGCAGGATAAATGCTCATTCTGTGTGGTCCTGGCAGCATAACTTGGTTTGTTCAGATCACCAAGTGTCTTGCAGCAGGAATCCGCCTGGTTGAAATCAATCAGCCAGCAGGTCATTAGTCTGCTTCCACATCCGGTTGCTTGTTTATTTGTCTCTTTACTAAAATGACGTTGAGATTTTCCCTGTCAGTTAGCTGGTGCTCTTTCCCAGAGCGACTTAAAGGCAGAACAAGTGGAATGAGCCAAGTCTGGTTAGGAATGGGGTCTCCTCTCTCTGTGGTCCTTCTCAAGATTTCTTGAGTTTTTTCCGTGTTACACCTGCTGGGTTTTTTGGGGAGTGTTTTTTTTTTTTGCTTGCTTGCTTGCTATGATAATTAAGTCACGGGACATCCTGCTTGTTGAAAGGTTGCAGGTATGTAAAACCATTTGAGATTGTAAACAGTGATCTTCAGCTTTAAATAAACTTGAATATCAATGAAACTTGATTATTCTTCAATTTTTTTGTGAGCAAATAGCATTTAGGAGGACAGACAGTCATAATGCCCTGTCGGTACGGCTGTTTGTCTTGTCAGATGAGGTCTTTTTCATTGTTTTAGTGTTAAATTATTTCACTGATCTGTGATTTACACTGATCTTGTGTCTATTTTTAATGGAAATCTATGTTAGTGCAGTGTTACATGCTCTTGAGAGTGCCATAATTAATACATTAGTGGCGAAATGCAGCCAAACAGTAAATACAGATGTAGTTATGTTTTATGGCCACTAGAGGGAGTCCAACACTCATTCTTACAGGTGTTGTTTATGAGGCTGGTCAGTGTCCTGTCCAATCTGAAGCCATGCTACCCAACAGTCGAGACCATCGGGAGGTCCTCAGCAAAATGGGGCACAGTTTTAATTCAATTAGAAATTATTATTTATAGGAGAATGCATGGAAACACATTTTCCTCGCAATCAGAGTTTGCATTTGTGGTAATTAGCCAGTTACCATCAGCCCCCTCATACCAGGGGTGGGGGAAAGAGCATAGTATCATGATATTTTGTGTGGCAATATTGTATTGATACACAGCCGCCAAGTATCAATATTGTATCACCATGAATCGATGCCATATTGAAGTTTTTGTGACAGAGTTGGTCAGTTTGTCCCATTTTGCTGCTTTAAAATGACTGGAGTGAGATGAACAGACTGAAATCTTTAAAAAGGCTAATAAATAGCAATAAATTATAATTGTATCGCGATAATATCGTATCGTGATTCCCACCCCTCTGATACTGGCAGAGTATTCGTCATATTCATTAACAACCAAGGCAATTTAAATGTGGAGAAGAGATTAATACCATATCCGTTATCTGTGGGAAGTTTTTAACTTGAACTAATTCGGATGAAACATTTTGATCAACTTCCACAAAATTGGGTGTGGTTCTCTGTTTTATTTCTCCTCATTGTTTTTATCCTCCACCATTTTCCCCTCCTTTCCTTCTCCTTTCACTCTGTATTCTCCTTTCCCCCCTTCATCTCTCCCTCCTTTTCCTTCCTCATATTCTTCTCTTTCTCCTGCTCTTCCTCCTCTTTTTTCCTCTTGTTTGTCTTTTCCTTCTCCTTCTCCTCCTAAATGCTGCTCTTTTTTACTCTGACGAGAGTATGTGAGACTGTGGGGGGACACACCAAATATTTATTTATTTATTTATTGTAAACATGAACACACTGACTATTTGGCAGCTTTTGTCAGATTGAACCCAGAAAATATCAGTATGAACATCTGTCTTCAGAAACCCATTTGCGCCTGTGTACATAGCAGCTTTTTGCTGTCACCACAAACACGACCAGAGCCTTGTGAAAGAGCGGGCGTTCCATCAGATTCATCGTGATGGGCTGCTGACTTGTTTACCACCAACACCACTCATTGATTTGATTGATGGGCCTGATTGACTGCCCAGCTGCTCTGTTAAGACATGCTAATTGTTTTTTAATCTCTCTTTTCTCTTTAACAGATTCCAGACGAGTTCGACAACGGTGAGTGTTCACAATCAAATGCCACACATTTCACACCAGTGTTATCTGTTTGCTGCTCTCTGCAGAGCGCCCCTCTTTTTTATTGTAAAATAATGTTTTTGAGTTGGCAGCATTCGTTACAGATTTGGTGCAAAATGTACACATTTTTGACCACTCAAGAATTAATGTGAATGGTCAAAAGTGACGTCATGCGCTAGCAACACGCCATGCGGAGACTCACTAACTTAATCAAGCACCTCCAGAGATTTCACCGTGACACGACGGGGGGTGGGGGGTTGGTGTAAGTCGGGGTATATGGCCCGGTATGGAATGTCTCTCGGAATTTCTCATGGACCGGTACTGGGTTGCGGACTGGGGGTTGGGGACCGCTGCTATAGAGCACGCAGAGTTCGTTTAACTGTAAACAAAAAGGAAGGCGGTATGAAGCAGCTAACTTGGAAGGAGATGAAGGAAAGAGGTGAAAAATTTCCACCTAATAGTGTGCAGGCAACAAAAATCACTGGGAGGACACTTCATTGTTATGGATGGGCAACCGCTGTTGGTTGTTGGGGACGAGGGATTCCGGCTGCTAGTTAACCACAGACTCACAGCCGAGAGAGTAGAAATGCTTGCTTTCCTAAGCAAGACCCTGCTAGTGATGCTTGAGCCTGAGCTTGAGACGCTTGAGAAATCTGCTGGAGCAGGTCACTGACACTGAGTGGTATGCGTGTGAAAAAACTTGACAAGTTGGGACTACCTCTGACTATTTTTTTATTTATTTATTTTTTTACCAAGCTAGTGAAGCTATTGTTTTTTTTTCTCAATTTCAGCTCCTTTATTATTTATTTTACATTGGATGTTGTACTAATTGCACTGACTGAACCAGGAGAGGTTTTGTTATATTTTTTACATGTTTGACCAAGCTTGTGAAGCTGTTGGTTTATTTAAGATTGCTGTACTGGCGCACAGTTATTAAATAAATCAGTAATTCAGTACTTTTATATCTGTTTATTTGTTTAAAAAAAAAATTAAGAAAGAAATGTTTAAGTCAAGTCTGATGTTGCCTTGCACAAAAGAATGATCCCAGTCTTTTCTACACAATGAGACATACCGTTTGTTAGGTAATTCAGCATTGTTTTTCTGTATCGGTATCAGATCGGTATCGGCCGATACTAAACCTCAGATATCGGTATCGGTATCAGAAGCGGAAAAGGCGGATCGGTGCATCCCTAGTTATTTCATCATTTCTCAATATATTTACAGGCTTGGAAAACATTTAAAAATTCTATGACTTTTCCAGGATTTTCATGACCGTAGAAATCCTGATTTGTATGATTTTATATATTTATCTTAAAGTTTAGGCCCATGCTATAGGGCTCTTGTCATGACTATTTGGGTGTCGTTTAGCATGGTAACAAAGCAGCATGTGCAAATCTAATGCATGAAGGCAGCTACAGGCAAACAGATAGAACAGTGCTTACAAATTCAACAGCAACTGGCTTTCAGTTCATGCTATAGTAGCTTGCTGCTGTCACTAGAGGTCCCTAATGGTTATGAAATTAAATGTGGCTCACATGTGGATGGATTGCTCAGCCAATTTCTTGCTCAGTGTAGAGACACCTTCGTAGAACATTAACCATTTAAAACTCCTGTGGGCTTGTGGGCAGGCTTTGATTTCTAAACATTTTATTTCACCCTCTAAAAAAAATCACTTTCTTAACATTTTTATATTGTCTATACTTAGCATTTTTATTTATTTTTTTTTTACTAAATGTAGGCTATCAATAAATGTGAACTGCAAAATACATTTTGTCAGGAAATTCTTGTGCAACAACAACAAAACAAAAAAAAAAATACATAAAACATACCCTTTTAGAAAATGTGTAGAAAACAAATAACAGTACAAACAACAGTACTGTAGAATGAAAGAATCCTTAACTGGAGGAGTGCAGATCTCCCATTTTCTGAACCAAAAACTATCCTATGTAAATCTTGGGAGAGACTCAGCGGTCAACTGTGCTGTCAAATGATTTTTAAATTAATTTTAATTACTGTATGATTCAAATATAATTCAGACCAGTAAAGAAAATATATAGTAAAACCCCTAAAACTTCTCAAGTCTAGTTGCTTTTTGGTTTGTTCTTTCTAGTGCTGACACATGGTATTGCTCAATGCTAGAATATTAACCATGCCATTAATCTTCATTTGTATGTCATATAAACATCTTTCAAATATTACATTATATGACTACCATGGGTTTATGAAAAGTACATTTTCTGCAGAAGTAACCAATAGTAACCAATAATAACCAATATTAAGGTAAGGGAACTGGCAGTTAAGGTTATACTGTTGTCAGTTTTTACAACCCTCTTCCACCAAGCCAGTTTGAGGGCTGGTTCAAAGTCAGTGCCTGATCTTAAACAAGTTCTTTGAGTTTCGACAGCCAAAGAACTGGCACTCGACCAGGAAAACTGGTTCCACAGCAGCACCAACTCTCTGCTGGTCTAGAAGAAAGAACGAGCCAAGAACAGCTCATTGATGGGGCTGGAGGCAGCTGAATACTGTAAAATGTCAATAAAAAAACACAGTCCCAGGTCAAAACAGACATGAAGCATCAGGCTATTTAACTAAACTGTTTTAACTCCTACTTGTCCAAAGATTGCATTAACCTCTGACACTTTTTACGGTGACTTTCTCTTGCAAGTACAGCAGCTGGCTCTCCACCACTCTGACTGCAGGAGAAAAGCTGCCTCCTTGAGCCTCTGTTGCTGCAGTGCAGCTGCTATGAGGAGTTTGTTTTCCCGTCATGTCATGCTCACGGCAATGAGACATTGGCAGTGAATATGCATGTGTATTACAGATTGCTGGGAAAGCAGTAAAGTATACAGTAATGTAATCAAGTGGCTCTCTTGCCAGCTCTAGTCTGTGAAAAAGCAAACTGGTTCTTAAAAGGTTTGCAAGTTGCCCCTACTTTGAACTGACACTGGCACCAGCCCCAAACTAGTACTAGGTTCTTGTTATGGTGCTTTTCCACTAGCACCTACTCAGCTCTACTCGACTTGATTCTACTCGGCTCAACTCGGTTTCGGTCGTTTTCCATTACAATTGAGTACCACCTCACTGTGGGTGGAGTTGTCATAGCAAGACGACCCCGCCACCAAGCACAGAAAAGTCTCCACCTCTTCATTTGACCACGGTACCGGTTTGCTTGCCATTTTCCAACTTTGCCAACTTCAGTGATGATCAATGCGCACGATTGCTGTTGGCATTTTTGAAAAAAAAATGGCAGGTTTGGTTTTCGTGAGGGAGTCGTTCTCATGTGTCGTCGCTCCCTGTCCAATCAGTGGCCTGCACTCTGTTTACGTCACATTTTCGGCTCAACTCAGTTCGCTTGGAACCCCGGCCGAGTAGGTTCTAAAATAGTAACTGGTACCAGGTACTACCACCTAATGGAAAACCTTACAAACCAAGTAGAGTCGAGCCGAGTAGGTGCTAGTGGAAAAGCGCTATTAGTGAAAAGGGTGTACTGGATGAAATCAAATGATTTTCTAACATTGTCTGATGAATAGAATTCAAAGTGCGTACATTCATTTGTGTGCTCATGTGTATGTGATATGTATTAATACCAAAGGAATATGTTTTTGCACGGGCACCAGCACTGGTATATGACTATGCACCTTTATACTCTGTAAATGCAAGTGTGTGTGTGCTTCATACCAGTGGTGCTGATAGTTGAGCAGCATTCCTTTCTTGAGGAAGTCCAGTTTGACCTTGTCTAGTGCATTGTTGGTGTTGTAGTCTTTGGTGCACACCTTCTTACAAACCTCAGCTTTCTTAAATTCAAACTGAGACACAGGACAAAAGGTTGGCATATGTGTGCTTTGTCATTGGAACAGCTGGTGATGGATAGTTTTGGTTATGTTTAACATTTGAAAACCATACGAGTGATTCTGAATGTTTGACCCATTTAGCACAGTTTGCCCACATTTTACACCTCAACAAAATTTTTGGTTGAAACACCTACCTTGTAATTCTCTGTTTCTGCAGCTAACAAAGGTGTTGCCCCATTTCTCCGGGGACTATTTTCCAGTAGAGAGGAGGAGTTTCACTCCACCAAAATTTCAAGTAATCAAAACACAACAGTGCTGCTGCTTTTAAGAAAACTAATGTGGATGACTTAATTATGGTAATGGAACACTGGTGTGAGGAAAGTTTGAAATCTCTGAAAGTTCATATTGTAGTGGAATGAATGGATACCAATGGCTGGATAATAGGAAAATTATATCAGAGTTCTAAAATTCAGTTGCTTGTTTTGGAAAAGATCAGCAGAAATGCGAAGTTTATACATTTTATAGATATTAGGCTTAACATGTAAAATCACTGGTATGGTTCTTTAATAAGCCAAAGCCTTCTGAATAAAAAACAGAAAGAATTGTCATTCTTAAAAAAAAAAAAAAAAAAAGAAGAAGAAGAAAGAAAAGAAAATGGGTTCCATCATTTTAAATTTATGGCCATTTAAATGCCAGACAGAATGTACCGTACAACTGACTTCAGAGCTGAAACATTTGTGAAAATGAAAGTAGCTGTAGACAGACCAGAGTATAGACCTGTGGGACAAAACTGATTCCTTATCTGAGCTACAACAACCAGCACTGTGCAAGACCATTCCTAGCAACTTTAGATGTGTACAATGCATGAAGTTGTTTGCACTGTGGTTCCCCCTAGTGATGGGAAGCATGTGACACTACTTTACAAATGATCAGCAGTTCAAAATGATGAAAAGGTTTTATACTGTTCCAATATACTCATCCTGCTCCCCTACCCCTGTAACGAGAAACTCAGGGCCTCGTATGTGGGCTAGAAGATAATATCTGTCATTTTTGGTGACACCAAGACCTTCCCTCTAGCACCACCAGCAAGCAGGACGTCTGTATATCCCTGAAGTAACACTTGATGTTGTTGTTCCAAACAGCATTAAGCTTGTATAATCACACAGTGGCCAAAGGCATCATCACCACTAGGAGTCTCCATTAGGTTAGATTTGAAAAAAGTCAGTAGCCCAGTGAGTCACTAAGTGACATTCAGGCTTCTACCCACACCCCAGCTCCACCTCTCCACCCCCTCCTCCAACAGGAGTCCAGCAATAACATTTTTCTGACCTCAAAAAAAGAATTTCAGATTGATATGCTTATTATGCTTTGTTTAATTCAGCTGTAGACCTTTTGCAGCTTTGAATTTAGAGAATAGTAAAAAAGTAATTCTACAACATGCAAAAGAGCTGCAGGCTAGTCAGTATGAATGAGTGTTACCTGTTTATGTAGATGTGTCGATTTTTATTACCTTGTATGGTGAGGGTTCAATCCTCTCCCCAAAGAGAACCTGACCCAGGTTCTCGGATGGACGTTTCTCCTTTTGGTCTGAGCAAAAGTCAAACCTGGACAG
>OMLB01053025.1:0-11705 GCA_900302555.1 Myripristis jacobus
GCACAAAGACACGACAGGTGGAACCAAAGATCTCAAATTTGGACTCATCAGACCAAAGCACAGATTTCGACTTTGTTTGGGCTAAGAAACACAAAGAATGTCCATTCCTTGTGTTTCTTGGCCCAAACAAATCTCCTCTGCTTGTTGCTTTTCCTTAGTAGTGGTTTCTTAGCAGCTATTTGACCATAAAGGCCTGATTCGCGCAGTCTCCTCTGCACAGTTGATGTAGAGATGTGTCTGCCACTAGAACTCTGTGTGGCATTCATCTGGTCTCTGATCTGAGCTGCTGTTAACTTGCCATTTCTGAGGCTGGTGACTCGGATGAACTTGTCCTCAGAAGCAGAGGTGACTCTTGGTCTTCCTTTCCTGGGTCGGTCCTCATGTGTGCCAGTTTCGTTGTAGCGATTGATGGTTTTTGCGACTCCACTTGGGGACACATTTAAAGTTTTTGCAATTTTCCGGACTGACTGACCTTCATTTCTTAAAGTAATGATGGCCACTCGTTTTTCTTTAGTTAGCTGATTGGTTCTTGCCATAATATGAATTTTAACAGTTGTCCAATAGGGCTGTCGGCTGTGTAGTAACCTGACTTCTAATCAGTAATCAGAGCAAAGGGGTTATTTTGAAGAAACTAGAATATAAAACATGTTTTCAGTTATTTCACCTTTTTTTGTAAAGTACATAACTCAACATGTGTTCATTCATAGTTTTGATGCCTTCAGTGAGAATCTACAATGTAAATAGTCATGAAAATAAAGAAAACGCATTGAATGAGAAGGTGTGTCCAAACTTTTGGCCTGTACTGTATATTCAACCAGACCTTGCAATATTCTCTATTATGCAGTACTACTGTATTTTTTCCATATGAAATGGCAGAATCTACAGAGTATTTTTTTTTTTTTAATTTTATTTTTTTTACAGGTGTTGCATTAAAATGGGCCAGTCAAACCATACACTGACAAACTAGTCATTGATGGTCATTATAGTGCCTCTGCAGTCACTCTGCAGAGGCTTTATGGATGGAGAACATGGAGGTTTCAGCACAATGAGTCCGAGTTATATGAGGTAGAAGAAGTTGAATGCACTTTGTTTTTCATGTAATCTACACCATTATAATTTTCACTGTGAGCCTTTGATTTGCACATAGTGTGTTGGAAGAACACAAAGTCCAGATGAGTCCAGATTTTCTGTAATTAAAAAAAAAGATGAGTACTGAAGTTAGTAGTTATTTTGATCCATTGTATTTTTAACACAAAAAGTGATTGTGTATGATGACACTCAGAGGTACTTACTAGGAGGTAATCCCGGTCTCTGTAGTGAGAAATCACTATTTTGCCTGAGCAACTGACCAAGTCTTGCAAATTTACAGCAAAAAAACACAAATTGTCTCGAAGTTGTTTCACTTCTATCATCTATCATTCGCTGTTGGACATGAGGTCACATGCAGTTTTTCATGTCTTCTGTGCCCAGGGACTCACTGTTGTGTGTTGCTTACTGGTTTAGTTGGTTGTTTGTTGTTATTAATGCATTTGGGCCTTTCGTGTTATGCAACCAAACTCTAAGAGCACATGTGTTGCCAATTGTCCAGTTTTCTTCCCCCGGATATCATGAGGTGGCGTTTTAAGAGAAAAGATTGTGTTGTTCTTTTAAGAGTCCTCTTGCTTCGTTTGGTGTAATGTTAAATTGTGTTATTAGGCACTTATTAGTAAATTATGGTGTTCACTGCTTTGATTGCTAAATAAAAATCCCTGCTAAATAAGCTCTGGGACCGCAGGTCTTCTGGTCATCAAAAAGGCTCCACTTCAACTTTGTTCCTGTCCCAATAAAAAGCAAACTATGCTAACAGTGGGTGAAGAAATAAATTAATGGTGCACTTAAGCGTGCTCTGCAAAGCAACCATAAATATACCAAAATATACCAAATATCCACGGTATGCACCTCTGAGTTGAATCTGGCTTGTATTTGTTGTAAAGACGTTGTTATCATTGCCTTGGTTATCTGTGGTCATAGCAATGACTGGACCGTCCATATTTAAGGTGTCAGAGCTTTGTTTGGGCTCAGAACAAAGCCCCATATTAGGAGCTGTGAGAGCTGCACAACTGTACAGCATCAACACTTGAATCTCTTAGCTGGGATGCGGCATATGTACAAAAACAGGATTTACTGACCAACATTTTCCATCTTATCTGCCCCCACTTTCTCACTGCCTCTTTTTATTTCCATAATTTTCTCTCCTCTTCATCGTATCCTACTTTATGGCTTCCCCTAAATCTTACCCATGTGCTCTCTACTCGTTCTATTCCTCGTTTCCTTGCGCTCTCTCTCACTCTATCAATCTCTTCCCCTCCCTCTCTTCTCCAGGAGATCATGGATCGTATCTATAAAAACGTGATGACCAAGGTGGAGGAGATGAGCCGTGTCCAGCGAACACTATTTACTCTGGCGTACAACTACAAACTGGAGCAGCTTGCCAAAGGATACAGCACACCTCTGTGTGACAAGTAGGTCACATGAGGAGATGAATATGAAAACACACACACACACACACACACACATAAAAATGACTGCATTCATATCCTTGATTTCAGATACTACATGAACATCATCGTGAAGATCAGTGTTGCTTTCCAATTCTCATGCCATCTGAGGACTTTGACTCAGACTTGGCTGCCTTTCTGCTGCACATGTAGGACAGTAGCCAGTTTGCTAGGATTTCTACATAGCAGGCCAGTGATGCTGGATTATTTCACAGCGCTCGTCAGACAGCTCACGATAAGTGTATTTCCACAATGTCAACTTTTAAGGTACTAAGAAACATATTTACTTTAAAGTAAGGGTGCTCCAATCAGGAATTTTTGGCTGATCACCAATGACAGGGTCGGTTTGAAGCCTTCTCTTTGTCACGTGGCAATATTTATTTATTTAACTATTTCTAACAACATTTTACATTACATTCTAAAATTAAGAGATGAAAAGTATCATGAATTGACAACATTGTTGGTTTATTGGCTTAAACTTAAACCACCGTAGCCTACACTTGGTTATTGGGAGCAGCTTAAAGATGAACATATGTTGCAAAAATCGATTCCAATAGACAAAACAAAACATAGGGACTATCAATTTACTCCAACTTTAAAGACTGTAAAACTGCAGCAAAACAAGATTATCGCCAAAATATTGATTGAAGTCAGTCAGCCCTCAAATTTTCCCTGCATTTAGGAGAGTGCCCTGCAAGAAATGAGAGACATAACATCAAACTTGTACTTCTATGCCCGTGTATTTTTCCAGATCTGTAACTTTTCTCCCTCTTAGTGCTAACTAGCTTTGAAAACTCATCAGATTCCTTGACTTGACTAACCTTCAAATGTTTGATGAGGTTCCTGATGTTGACATTTCCTTGGAATTCATCTTGCAAATTGCAAATTTAGGTGAAACTGCCAGACCAGTGAAGCCATTTTAGTGGCACGTCGAGAAATTGTCTCACATGTTTTGGATCATCATCATGTTTTGGATCAGCTCTTCTGATCGGCCTTTATTGAGACCACCGATCAAACTATTTAGAACGAATATTGGCTGTTAGCAATCAGTGATCAGAGCACCTTTAGGCATTGTTAAGGTATTGTTAATGTTTTTATAAGGTCAAGATTCATAGGATTTCCTCAGCTGAAAGAGGGATGTGCAGTCCTCCAGCTGAAAACATGAAGATCACCAGGTTCACTAGAAGTTTTCATGACATCAGCGATGTACATCCTAAATTATACAAGTACAGTTTATCCCTCCCTCCCTCTGTGTGTCCAGGCTGGTGTTCAGGAAAGTGCGCTCCCTGCTGGGTGGTCGGACGCGGGTGCTGTTATCGGGTGGCGCGCCCCTGTCAGCTGCCACTCAGCGCTTCATGAACGTGTGTTTCTGCTGCCCGGTGGGACAGGGCTACGGCCTGACTGAGACCTGCGGCGCAGGAACCATCAGCGAGCGTAAGCAGCGCAGCAAAGAGTCTAGCATGCAATTAATGTACACTTTGAGGAATGCATTTCAAGTCAAGGCAAGTTGATTTACTGTTCTGTTACTTGACCCTACAGAAGTGGGTGAAAATGCATACTTATTGATGTGGTGCTGACAAACTGAAACTGAGAAGTACTGGAGAATATTGCCGCACCTTCAGGCTCCATTGCAAACTTCTTTATTCAAACTGACACTTTGACAAATTAAGTGTTTAAGTCATGGTTTTTGGCCCCTTAAACTTCAGTATAATATTTAGAGGAGGCCACATCAGCAGTCATAACTCATTAAATTAAAATAGTGATTTTTCACAAGAACCAATTTGTTAATGGGAAAAGTAACTCATTACCGAGTAACTGAGGGACGTCACAGAGGAAAGGAAGTTCTTGCAACATGAAAGCAGAGATGAAAGTGAACTTGGTGTATTTGCGTGCTTGGTGTCGATAAAGAGGGCAAGAGTTTTTTTTTTGTTTTTTTGTTGTTTTTTTTTTACATAACAGGATGGGAAAGTGGATGAGAAGAAAATGGTTGAATTGCATGTGGGTCGAAGTGAAAAAAGGAGGGTAGAGAGTTATGGAAAAACAAACATCGACAGGTCAGAATACGGCGAGAGCCCCAGTCGTCCGCTCTTTAGCCTGTCATGAAACGATCAAAACAGGATTTGATAGTTTCTTTATTGTCATGCAAAATACTCTCAAAAATTGGTGACATTCTGTCTAAGTCGAAGTTTAAAAAACAGTTTTATCAAGTGTTTCAGTTACCACTGCACTTTGCAAACAAAGCAATGAAAAATGTGTTGGTTTTTTTTCTCTTAATGATTTCGTTTGAATTTTTAAGAACGTCACTCACATGTCGGGTGGCGATCGGTGTCTTGATAATCAGTTTTGAACTGTGCGACGGAGGTATTGGCTTTCGTTGCCAGCCCATTTCTGAAATAATGGAAATGTTCCCAGCCTTTCCCAGGCAGACTAAACCAACAGAGTGGCCCGCTGCCCATCGCTCTCCGCTCGCGGTCATTTGAGCTAAGAAAACACTGTTCTGTGGACATTCCTTTGGGATGGGGTTACCATGGCGAGGGAGGAAGGGAGGTCTAGTTGCCATAGTAATAAATGTCGTGTGTTGATGCTAGTGTGCTTCTTAATCGTGTGTGTATGTGTGTTTATGTTTTGTTCCAGTGTGGGATTACAGCACTGGGAGAGTGGGAGGGCCACTGGTTTGCTGTGAGATCAAGCTCAAAGACTGGGTGGAGGGTGAGTGAGACAGAGAGAGGAGCCACACACACACACACACACACACACACACACAAAATTCATTAGTAATTCATACACTTACCCAGTGTCACACAGAATCACACAGTTGAGATGAACTTCAGCCTCTCTCTGTTTCTGTTTCTCTTTCTGCCCTCTTTGTCTTCTCACACACTTGGAGGCACATACAAACACTTTAGTCAGTTACTAATCCAGTGACTGATACTTCCAAGTGAGAATGATGCACAGCATTAAAAGAGGAAGAGATTACTCTTTATCTTCAGGAGAAGCAGCCAGCTCATGTCCTTGTAAGGAAATCGCGCCACTTTTCTGCTCTCTTTTACAGCTTTGCGCTCTCCATCTTTTACGTAACATTTCATCATGCGTTTTTATTAGGCTCTGTTAAATCTTTAAACCGATCATGGTGTAGTTTATCGCTCGATTGGAACTTGTTTGGCAGCAATACATTTTAAAGTCAGCAAGCTACCGCCACAGAATGATACTGCAGTACAGAAAACAGTATAGAGAATTATCTATGATCAAACCATGCCATATAGACTCCAGTTTCCATTACACTGATGATTTGACCCCCTACTCTCAGGTGGTTACCGTAGCACTGACAAGCCCCACCCACGAGGAGAGATCCTGATTGGGGGACCCAACGTGACCATGGGATACTATAAGAACCAGGCCAAAAACCAAGAGGACTTCTGTGTGGATGAGAACGGCCAGCGGTGGTTCTGCACAGGAGACATCGGAGAGTTCCACGATGATGGATGTCTCAAGATAATTGGTGAGGAGAGGTGGATGGATGGAGGGATGGGCACATAACTGGGTGGAGGGGAAGGTGGAGGCATACGTGTACATGGCTGGGCCAGTGGGTTCGTGAATTAGAGGATGCATGGGTGTGTCGGAAGCGGGGCAGATGGGTTGACAGGGTACCTGAATGGGTAGATTGACAGATTAATAACTAGAGAGCTGTGAGCCTTTTAGCCCACAGTGTCACTTTCTGCGTTTTTGCCCATTTTTCACATTGATTTTGTTCACATATTTCTGAGGACTGTATTTTAGATTAAGCACAGTTGTGACCATAGTTCAATCTGCAGTCAGTTAGTGAAAACAACTGATGTCTTGGTAGGTTCTTCCTTGGAGAAAACCTCTGGTGACCATGAAGAGATGATACAATTTACATTTAAAGCCGTAGCAATAGTGTTTTATTTGCCCAAACAGAAGAAGCATGAGCAGCAATAGCCCATCCATGTAAAGGAAAGAATGACACCTACAGAAACCTAGATACCTCAGCAACAGAGAATCCAAAGGAAAATGTCCTCACAGCACGAGACACACTGAGTGACATGCTCAGCTGATATCTGGGACTTGCCTTGCGAAAACGCCACCGTGTTGTGGATCATCTCTTTAACTGATCCAACTTGAAAGCACAAATTATCATCATAGTGCCCCACATTCCTGGATTTCTTCCAGGCAACTCCTCTGCTCGACTGCCATTCATCAGTCTGGCAGGCCTTCGTCTCCCAGGAACCTTTTAACAAATCAGATTCACCTCACTTCCCAGAATTACTCTCCAGTTCTGTTTACATGAGTCAGCCAGAAACGCCAACTTCTCTGCTTTATCTACATCAG
Organism: Myripristis jacobus; assembly: GCA_900302555.1. Classification (NCBI taxonomy): domain Eukaryota; kingdom Metazoa; phylum Chordata; class Actinopteri; order Holocentriformes; family Holocentridae; genus Myripristis; species Myripristis jacobus. The sequence continues at coordinate 6,885 of OMLB01053025.1, forward strand.
ATTGGTCAGACATACACAGTTCAGTGGAAAATGGACCCTTCCTCCAGTCTCCCTCTTCCTTATTAAGATACACATACTCAGATAGATATGCATGTGCACACGGATACACACATTATGACGGCCTGCTCTCTCTGTTCCTCCAGATCGTAAGAAAGACTTGGTGAAGCTGCAGGCAGGAGAGTACGTGTCCCTGGGGAAGGTGGAGGCCATGTTGAAGAACTGCCCTCTGGTCGACAACATCTGTGCCTACGCCAATAGGTCTGTGTGTGTGTTTAGCTTGGGCTGGGAACATTTATGTGACTTCCAGGGTGTTTAAAGCCACCATTTGGTCATTCAACTGTTTGGCCTCCATGATTGAAAATTAGGGACTGGGCTATGGATTGAGCTCAAGCCACTTGTCCATGACATGCGAGATGCAATTGAGATTCCTTGATTTTCACACAGGGATCTGACATTTTGAATATAAACCTGATTAGCCCGCTGCAGTGCCACCACCACGTCAACAGGGCCAGTTGTGGCACTTCCTGAGACTCACCTTCAATGCCTAAGACACTGCTGGGTCAAATTTGGTGAACCATTGGGGAGCATTTTACATTGATATCTAGCATCTACAAAATAAAACTGATTGGCTCGTCACAGTGCCACCTCCACGCCTGAAATTGTCCAGACACCGCACATCACAAATACAAAAAGTAAATACACAAATATATCAACTTTGCACCAATTGTGGTGGACATCATGGTCTTGTTGCCTTGTTTTCAAGATGGACCCAATTCAACACTAGTATTGGATAGGACGTTCTTGCCTCCTGATCCAGTTGATACCATTACGTGTACAGTATTTGAATGACTTGAATCTAAAGAGAGACCAACAACAGCCAATGAGAGCTGAGCAGGGGTGAGATGAGAAAAAATACAGGAGGTGTGGAAAGAAAAGTCTCCACCTCTATATTTCTTTTGGCTCTGTATTGTGGAATTAGACTTTATTTTTCCAGGAGTTGGGGGTTACAATTCAGGCACTGTGTAATCCCTAAATCCATTTTTTTGGGAAGTGTACACGCATATACAGCGCAAGATGAAACAATTAGTCATTGCTAGCTGCTACGTAAGTGATGATCTTGTCACAGTCTGTTGAGGCACATAGTGTGTCCTCAGCCTTATAAGGGTAAATATCTCCCCCAGCCAGGGACTGATAAATGCATGCATGTGTCCCATTACATCACCTTATTTGGCACAGTGCACTTTTGCGAGAGTACACACAGAGTATTGTAAGTATTGTTTTTTTCTTTCTCTTTGACACCACGCCTCCACTCCTCCTGCTCTTCAGTGATGAGACCTACGTGATCGGCTTTGTGGTGCCCAATCAGAAGCAGTTGTTGGCCCTGGCTGACCAGTATCGTATCCGAGGCTCATGTGAGGAGCTCTGCAACAATAAGGCTATGGAGGAGCTGGTCCTTAAGGTCATCACCGAAGCTGCTCTTGCGGGTGAGAGGAGGTCAAAGCTTGAATCGTTAGAGCTTCAGGCATGGTTGGTTTTGTCTTAGCTTGTGCGATCAGTCAGAGTTATTCCCATGTTGTCAGCCTGTTGTTGGGATTAGTTTGCAAAGTTCTCTCGGCTGCTGCAGCTTGTAAAACCATGCCAGTTCATGCATAGCCTTTGTTGTGTCTTGTGCGGGATTGGATCAGCAACCATCTGCAGTTTCATATCCATTGTAACTTGTGTTGCGTTTCATCTTCTTCCACCGCAGCCCAACTAGAGCGATTTGAAATCCCTCGCAAGATCCGTCTGAGCCCGGAGCCATGGACCCCCGAGACAGGACTCGTGACTGACGCCTTCAAGCTCAAACGCAAGGAGCTGAAAACCCACTACCAGGCCGACATTGAGAGAATGTATGGTGGGAAGTAGCTAGCAAAGACCGCCGCAGCGTGATTCATCGTCCAAGCACAGACCAACACTTGACTCGGAAACACTCCCTTTACGCCCTCCATACTCCTCCCTGTCTAACAACAAAAGCCACAATGACTTGAATCTTTGGTAAATCGTATTTCTCCTGAGACCAAAAAGAAACTTAATGAGATCAAAGAGACCAATGTTCCCCTTTGCTGTGCACGCATTAACCAGTTCTATTTTGGAAGCAACTTTTACTTGAATTTCTAATTGATGGATATTACTCAGCTTTGAAGACGGGTAAAAAAAAAAAAAAAGTACTTAAAATACAAAGTGTAGAAGAAAATGGTATAAAATGTCCCTGTCCAGTGCTGCCTTTCCCTTTTTATCCAGGTGTGTGTCCTCTTTGAGGAGATCTTTATTTTTCCAGATGCGAGTTATGAAACAGAATGTGTTTAGTGAAGACGTCTGTTGAACTCTTGTCTGAGTGCCAAAGCAGAAGCTCAGGTTGGGGGGAACATGTTTGCTTTCGTTGCTTTCTGTGCCCATCAGCCTTGCTGTGTTGAATTTGGATGTCAACCTGTGAGACACTCTAGAAAGGTTACAGCATGTCAAAGAAATTTCTCTTTTCGTTATTAGGTGATCATCTTTTCTTCTCCTATCGCCGTGTTTTTCATTTCGGAACCGAGTTCTGCATAGTGACTAGTTGTGTTTCCTGCAGGTCAGGAAACGGTTAGTTCCTCTTGTTTCTTTTTGTTCTCCTCTTGTTTTTGAGTTCTATGAAAGGTTTATTTTCTTTCCCACCCACAGTCAGGCTTTGACTCTGAAGCTCATGGGACGCCGCTCCCATCAGCACATCTGACTCCACAAGTACGAAGTCATCTGAGGGCATTTGAGAAGAGGTTGGTAAAATGCCACGGTCATACCTGGGCTAATGAAGGCTGCCTTGTCATCATCAACATTAATGATTTGATATGATTCTTATGTAGAACCATAATGTACTAGTTACTGTATGAAGGTTGGAAAAAAGATGCACTGTTGTTTAGTCTGTTTGGGTTTTCTATAGTGGAACAGTATGTCTGCACACTGTGCAAAACACAGCGTGCTCTTACTTTTGCTTATATTACAGCTGGAATTTCTGTTTAACCATGGCTGTACTTATTAAAAAAAAGATACTGTGTAATACAAAATTTTAACATTTCTATCCAAATAAGGCATTTGATTACAGAGAAGAAAGGCTGGCAACGAAACTCTTAAATGCACTTGTTGAAAAAATGTGCACACTTTTACAAGTGCAGCCTCTGTGCAACTGGCTCACATTTATTGTGTTTGTCATCGCCTATTTTATAGCCTTGTGTTATTTCATAATCTGCATGTGTGTGACTGAGGGTGAGGCCTCCCAAGTGCACACACGATTTCCATCCACAGCACAAACATGACTCCAGCATCCCTCACAATGTGACACCTGCTGCCTTTTCTTGTGCTTCTGGGTCAATTCAACCCTAACAACTTTTGAGGTATTCTAAACAAAACTGCACAGCCATGGAGGACGGTGTTTCTAGACGATATGTGTTGAACTCTTACCTAGAAATGAAGCACCTTTCTAATCCCAGGTTAATTTTGTCTCTCCTTGACTGTAAATACAATGTGTGTGTGTGTGTGTGTGTGTGTTTGTGTGTGTGTGCGTGTGCGTGTGGAGTTGTGATCACCAGTGAAAGCAAATGTATAGTCTCTATTTTAACTCTGTTTAAGCTTTATTATCATAGACCAGTTTTGGAGCTCCTATCCCTATCTATGTGGGGAACCTGCCTTGTAACATAAGTGCATCCAACTGTATTTATTTGTAATTTGCCATGGGAAATGATCAAATGAGGTAAATAAAGATTGTGTTTGGTCTTTGCAGGCTGTATTTTATTGTGTTATTATTTCTTCCTCACTCACCAAGTTTACAGATATTAAACTGTAATGGGAATCTATAAAGAGCTGCTTTTCAAAGCAATTAGTTGTATTTATCATATTAACACCTCATTTTGTCAGTGTGCTCACTGAAATAGATATGCGACACAAAACACAGATGGAAGATGACACATTTTTGTCTGAACTTCCAGGAACAAACTGATTGCACTCAGAAGACTGATTCCCTGAAAGCGGTGACTGCTTGGCACCCAATCCTATTCACCAATTAACACTCAGTATCCATCACAGTTTTGAGACTCAACTTGACAGTTCTGGCAACGTTTCCTTTGGCTGTCTTGGATTATGAACGGAAGAGAGCAGTTTGACTATCAAACAAGATCAATCATTTGAAGAAAAATCCACATTCAAATTTCCTGGACACTTCAGTCAATATTTGTCAACATTTATTTTCCAAAGTGAGAAATCTTAATGTGATAAAACCTGGAGCTGCAATGAATTAGATACTTGTTTGTGGACAGTTTGGGTGTTTGTTTGAGCTTTTACATTTAAATGAGCTTTGTTTTGTTATACTAGATTTGATTTAGTGCTTATTTTAGCTGTAAAAGTACTCTGCCAACCATCAAATGTTAAACGCTGTGATGCCAAAACAGCAGTGTGTCATGTTGGCCATATTACAGTTTTTTTCAGTTGCTTTACCTCCTCTGTCAACTCAGAAACCCTGGTATCAAAACAGTTAATACATAGGCCTAGTGAGAGGTGCTCTTCCCAAAATAACACATTTTGTTTGCAAAAGGCTCTTACCATGACAAAACATTTCAAACATGCAGCAAAAGCACATTTTGTCACCGCCCAATACAACTAATCCAGCCACTCACTCACTTCATACTCAACACCAAAATGCAACATACCCTTTTCAGTCTGAGCAGGTTCAACCTTACTTTTTCCTGTGTGTATTGCAGTCATATTTTTTTGACAATTTACATAGTTACATATTGTAAAGCAAGTAGCAAAAGCCAA
>OMLB01053028.1:0-20451 GCA_900302555.1 Myripristis jacobus
TTTATACATTCTAACTGGCTTCAGGTGTGATTTTTATATTGCCAGCACCTGTTACTTGCCATAGGTGAGTTTAAATGAGCATCACATGCTTGAAATAAAGTGATTTACCCAGTTTTAAAAGGATGCCAATCAGGATGGGAATTATACCACGGCCATGACGGCCATGACCATCGTTGCCCTTCGCTCTGGCCGTAGTGCCCTGAAAACAGTAATCAAATTGTAAAAAAAAAAGAAATCAGGGGGGATGGTCAATTTTTTTCACTAAAAAAAAAAAATAGGGGTGGGGGCAGGGGTGTAATTTGAAATAAGCATATTAGCCTACTGATGTACTGTCTAAATGATATATTATGCATCCCCTACACTATTTTACACTCCAGTAGCCTATGCAGAAATATATCAAAACAACAGGTGAAAAAACACATTTTCCTGCATGATAAAAACTGCATTATTTTTTGCCAAAAGCTGCATGGGTATAGCAAAAATGGACATGTATGTACAGGGGAGACTTGTGGCTACACCTACAGTCAGTCCCCAGGCTGCCCTGCTGTGGCTACCATTGCTCCTTAGCAGTTAGGGTCAAATGGAGAGGACAAATTTCAACCAAGTGTAACTTAATATTCATGGTGATTTTGAACCTGTCAGGAATGCATTTATTACAATTTTCAACAAGTGCAATGTCCAGGGAGAAAATTCATTATCAAAACAAAACACTGTAAATAAGACTTCTGAATCCTCTCAAATCAAGTCAAGACAATTTTATTTGAAGTGCAAAATCATAACAATGATCTCTTTTTTGTGTTCTTAAAGACAGTAGCACAGAATTTACTCCTTTCCAACATTTTCCAACACTTGCTCTTGGATAGCAGACAGAATGTACAGTATATAGATTAAATTCATCAGTTCAATCAATAATTTCATCATTAATACTGGTAAAATATTTGAGACAAACTCTCAACTAACGTTAAGTGTAAATATCTGTTCCATGTTTGCCACGCTCATAATCCCGAATCTAACGTGATTGAATGACAAGTCCAGTGTTTTAGCGAGCTAGTTAACAAGAATCTCAGCTAGTTTGGAGCCTACTAGCCGTGTTGTTATTGTGCATGCAACCTTTGGCGACTTTTGTAGGTTTATAAAAAGTAATGAAAGAGATTCCTGAGTCTTGACTTATAGCTCACCTGTAGTTTTGGTCTTTTTAAAGCAGTCCCTCAGATCGTGTTGTCCAGCCGCTCGTTTGGACATCCTGACATTGCAGCGCAGTGAATCCTCAAGATGTCGCTCTGCGCTGCAGCTCGCGCCCATGGATGTATATTCGCGCCGCTCCCTCTGGCATCAGCCAATTAAAAATAACAATCATGTTGCGTCATTGCATGTTTGCGTGCCCCTGTCCAGTCAGATTTTATTATTTCTTTAACTCAACATGCCTACTACTCTCTAATGATGAAATAGCAGTAATATTTCCACATTTGGGTGGGGGGGTGGATGAAAAGGGAGGATGGCAGTTTTACAGGGTGGATGATTTTGACCGTTTTTATTTCAGAGGGGATGCCATCCGCCCTCATCCCCCCTCAACTCGAGTACTGGCGTTGGGTCTAACTTTTGCAGCAGTTACACAAATAGCAATGCTGCTTCAGTATAGTCAATAGTTAAAATATTGAGTGGCAACAATAATGTTTTACCATACATAGCTAGGCCTATATGTAATAGCAGTTAATGAGTCCTGATGAACACATCTTACGGTGGGAAAAACATCTCTCCTCCCTTTAACCAACTTTATTTCAGTTCCGTCTTTAATTACATGATGACAGTTTCATGTCCCTTCCTCTGTGTACATGACTTCTCGCTGCTGTCGCATTTTACTGGTAGCATATCTGGCGTGGGCATTGATGTGTAGGCCAACGTCGTGGGTTTGACATATTGAACATATTACCTGCTGGTTATGCTGAGGTTTTACAGGCAGGTGAGAGAACTAAGCAGTTGTAAAAGTGTCTGTTGTAATATTACTCTGATGATATTACTGAAAATAAATATGACAACAATTGTTATGATTTGCAGGAAGATGTAGATTCAAATCCAAGATTTATAAGACATCACTCGCAAGGTGCCTTATTTTGGAAAAAAAAAAAGCTTTCCGGCCCGTGAAAGTTGCAATGTATCCAAAGATTATTCTTCTTTAAACACTTTGTGGTAGAACAATTGAATATTTCTATTTCCATATATTGATTTCATAATTTCAGAACTGTATTTGTTGTCTAACACTGGAGTAAAATCTTTTTCTCTTGGTTCAGTTTGTCAAATGGTACAAAACACAACAGGACGAGAACAATGGTGCAGACACCAGCTAAAACCATAAAATGGATTCAGTATAATATTGTATTATACTCCAGCTTGGTGGTTGCAGTCAGGAACAAAATACTGCACAGTAGCTGTTGAAATGATCGAAGAGTGTCTGTACACAGTCGCCTCAGTGCTATGGAGCTAAACATAACCAGCACATGCAACACAATTTGACTTATAGTCGACTTATATCCATTTTTACATACCCAGTCTTTATTTTTTTCTCAATGAAGCTAAATTGATTCAGCACAGCTCTTGTTTGTTTGCACTGATGATTCAATCGGGACAGTTTCATGTGCATCATAATGTAACAAATGTCCAAACGGGGCGTTATGTAACACTGCATCGGGAAAATGAATGGGATTTCTACTTGCAGAATCCAAGCTGCTCAAAATAACCATGCCCACTTCACAACTCAGAGATTGAATTATTACTAATGTTTAAATACAATGCAGTATAACATGAATCAAATCAGTGAATAAGTATCACTACTAATCACTACTTATCAACAAAGGTGATGCCAGTATCAGCTTAACCAAGAATCTTACAAATTGCTACTTGTGTTTATTTCTCTATTTCCCAAATTAGAGTTGACATGGATGGAGTTCTCTTTCTTTTAATTCCATGACCCCCTGACTGTCCAAACTGCAGGGGAGGAATAGGACACAGGCTAGGCTAACAGGAAGATATCCATGGTAGCACCATCAAGGGTCTAACTCAGTTGACCCATCTTTTTTTATTGCAGAATAGAAGTTTACGAGAGGATATGATCCCTTATGTGAAAAAACTTAAATTAAGGCAATTCTGAATGCCCAGTTGATTTTATTTCTGTGGGTGCTGGTTTGTCATGTAGTGTGAGCTCATTTTCATCTCTTCTTTCTCATTACCATGTTGCACAGCATGGATCATAAAAATCCCTGCACCATGTAAAAAAATGTCTTCAAATATTTAGCTTAACACTTTAGTTGAGTGTGCCAAACAGTGATCAAAATGACTCATTTTTGAGGTTTATTGATTTCCCCTTTATTCACACTCTAAGGTAAAGTGACATGGCTTCTGAGAGCATGGGGAGTCATACAGTAACCTCTCTTCACTCAAAACTAGGCCTTTTACATCATTTATGTAACACTTCAGGCACACTTTTCGGACAGTTTTCCATGCATGAAAAAAATGTCATATCACTTGATTGCCTAATAAGTAGCATCAACTTTTAATTAAAGAGACTAGGGAAACTATGATGTATATTTTAGACCTAATTAGCTCGCCAACTCAGGGGACTAAAGTGATTAGATGTGTAAAGACTCCCAATGGATGGTGCAGGGTAGCACACACATAAATGCACACACATAACCTCACATACACACACACGCACACTCTCTCTGAGGGTGTTTGCTCTCAGACTCCCATCTTAGCAGCGTTTAAAGTGATATTTCACTTGCTGGTGACATTTTCATTTTCCAGAGCGCTGGTGTTAACTTCCCCTAGGATGTATATTCACTTTCAGAGTGCAGTTTTCTCCCAGCTTTCTTTATCAATAATTGGAGTTGAGCAAAATTATCTATTGAAAAATAAGACAGAAGAGTCATACAAAGCGCTGTCAACAAAAATAATATTACAGGGGCAGAGGAGCTGTTATCTATGGCAGTGGCAGCTTCCAGGATGACAGAGCTCCTATCAGTAAGGCATAAGTGGTCACCCAGTGAATAAAAGAGCTTGAGAGGGATGCCACTTGCCAAGGCCTCAGTAATCCATGCTGAATGGGAGAGATTGAAACAGTATTTGATACACTTTTCAGCGCCGTCACAAAGCTGGAGGGCCCACAGGAGCACCCATTCAGACCCATTTTATGAACAGCCCTAGTCAGGGTGAAAGTCCTGCTTTAAACGACACTGCATGCAATAGTGACTTAAAGATGGATTATGCTTCATGCAGAATCAGGCACAATAGAACGTGGGTGGTCAAAATTATGTAATTGTGGCCAAAACGAGTGAACTGAGGTTGCATGCGCTGTCTGAAATTTGAAACAACAAGGCTGGTGACGCAGCGACTCCTTCCAGGATGTGCTGAGCAAACAGGAGTCTGAACAATTGGCTGATTCCTGTGGGGTTGCTTTTACTTGCCTCGGGAGGCAGAGAGCTGAGTTTTCATACAGGACGGCAAAAGCACTGGAGTTTTCAAGTGCGTGACAGCGGGAGAGGCACAGGAAGCATGAATGTCAAGGTGCAAGGACAGCACGTCTGTGATCCTGCATGTCTTGCCGCACAAAAAAAGCATGAATCATGCCTTACAGCACCTCAGTCTTGCTCTGCCACCAAGATGAAAGATTCAGAAAATTACGCTGGTCTCTGGCTAAACTAGAAAAGATGAAAGACGCGATGCTAAAATGCCTTTTCAACTCTACTATGTTTAAGGCAATAGTTCATCCATTTTGAAAAAAAAAAAAAGATATTATTTAATTATTTGTTATATACTTTATTCTGCTGAGAAAGCAGACTAATGGTTTTGTGAAAATATGTTTTTTTTACATACTTGTAGCTGTTTGAACCACCTTTTCATTGCTGCTCTACCTCAACCTCTAGTAAATATACCACAGTGAAGACATGCTCCCTTTTAACAAAAGTATCTTTGATTGAGTTTAAAAGAAAAAGTACAATGTGCGCTTCAATCTATCTTGAGTTTTCAATCCATTGAAGTGTCCCATTCAATCCCAGAAAAACAGATCCAAAGTGGATCAAGACATCACAGCACACACAGTATGAAGAGCCCCTCTTTTATTCTGGGTACTCACTCAGCCTTTAGCATGTTTCTCTCTGTGTCTTTTTTCTTTTCTTTCTCCTTTTTTTTGGAACACATGGATCCATGGCAGCCCTGTCGTAGAGAAAGGACAGAATGCTGAAAAGCGTATACATTACAGCCCGAACATATTCTGTAGGCTCTTAGTTGCATTTCACGGCCGCACTGTCAGGGCCTTCACACCGGCCAGCGGAGAGCCTAATCAGACACCTTCATGGTGCAAAGACACAAGAACCCTTTAAGCATCTGCTACTCTTTCTTCTCACTTTTTCTCTTTTTTTTGTATCTGTGTGTGTCTGCGTATTCATGGAGTTACTGGATTTTAAAATTCATCCACTCCTGATATGATAGATATAATGCAGATTAATTGATTGATTGATTAAAGGCTTCCCTTCGACATCCACTGGTTGTCGATGGGAAGTGAAGTGTGTGGTAAACCTATGGCTTTATCACCCCATGACACATTTAATTTGTGACTTTACAATAAAATAAAACAGCGGGTAAAAAAAAAAATTACTTTAATAGTTTGTAAGATTTTGGTAATGCTCCAACCATCTCTGCCCTGCTGTTAGGTGACTGGTGTTCTGCCAGAAAGTACAAGACGTCCTTTCACACAAAAACGCCTCCTGGGAAGTATCCACTGTGTCATTTGACAGGGTAAATGCTGGCCCTAAACTCAGACTCCATGGATTCCACCTCTTTTTTAATGGACATTGGTGGTTAAAAACTATCGAGATGACCTACATTCTGAGGGTCAGTATATTTTATGGATCAAATGATAATGATAATCTTAACCTTAACTATAATGCTAAACCTAACTTTAACCTTAATTTTAACCTAACCATAAACATAACCTTAGCCACACTTGCAAGAGTTCGAACCTAGATTTACGAGAGTTTCCCAAATCACTGTGAGAGTTTCACAAATCTAGGGTTACCATCTCGACGGGCCCCTCCCCGAGCTGAGCACAACAAGAAAACACACAAACATGCATCAATATGTGTTATTAAAATGCACCTTGGTTTTGATGGTGAGCTTTGTTGCCCTGCGTTGGTCTAAATATTGTTTGAGAGGCTTTTTAAAAAGACATGGTAAAGAAAAAGAAAGCTGTTTTTCCAGAAACTGCAGACAGTCAGACAAACTAATGGCACACTTCTATTCAGAGAGAGCTTTTTTCCCTTCTCTCAAGAGTGTGTACAATCCATACAATACAATATAATTTGTTTGTGCCATCACTGAAATGAGTGCTTGTATGAATGATGATTGTTGTGATAAATGGTAATTTTGTATGATTTTTTGTATTATTACCATAACCAAAGTTGGTAAGAAATTCTTTTGTCATGTGCTGCTGTGAAAGTGCACCAATGAAAATAGTGAAATGTTACCTAGTGTTTGCTGTGAGAATGTGCAGTAAAGGGCTGTGATGTTGTCTTTGGTGTTCATATAATACAGCCTCTGTGGTTGCTACTGAACAAAGGTCTGCATGGCTTCAGGACAAAAATGAACATACTGTCACGGCTACATCCAGCAACATGGCTGGAGACGAGCCCATGCAAATGACTGGTATCACAGATAAAGTGTGATAAATGGGCTGTCAATAGGAATAGTGCAGTGGCCCATCACACTCCCTATCACATCCTAACATAGCTAAAGGAAATCTCAGAGGTCTGCCCTAGCAACATCACACTTCATCTCGAGCACATGAAATGCTTTGCTGCGATGTGATTATACATTTATATCCATTCACAGTTGTGTTATTATTACTTGACGAGGTGTTTCTGCACCTCAAAGTTACTGTAGCATCAATAATAGAGAGAGTCACTTTTGAAAATGTTTCTGACCACTGGTGGACTTGCTCGATAGGTATGGTGCCCCCATGTTTGAAACAACACCACAAAAGTGCCCTCATGGATACCCCTATCCCAGATAAAACGTGATATAGTGCCCTCGAGGGCAGTGGTTCTTAAACTTTTTCAGTAATGTGAAATATTTTTTTAGCCAAGCATCCCTTGAAACAGTGCAAAAAAAAAGTGGTAGAAAAAAAGCTTATATAAAGAGGTCTAATAAGCCTAACCCTTTCAGTGGAGAAACCACAATACAAAATTAGCTGTGAGACAGTGTGGTCTGATTGGATGCCTCTGTAGTTGAAAATGCCACTGTTGTTTTGACATCTTCATGTGCATGTTTTTTATGAAATACGTGTTTAAATAGTTACAGATTTATTACAAGTGGTTATGCTTATATAATAATTAAAATTTTAACCAGGGTTTTAACCAGGATTTATTACAGTTTCACCATGAATGTATCACGACTTTATGTGCACTCTTAATTTTTTTGTTTTTTTTATTTTTTTGCCCCTGCCCTTCGAATAGCCACCACTGTTCCTGACCTTTTTAAATATATAGCTAGGACACTGCTCTACGATCACACTTCTGAGAGATAAGGCTTCATGGCTGATGGCAGCCTCATAAAGTATCAAAGAAACAGGCTGTCATCGCTCCTGAATAGGATGCGATAGCAGACAATAACATACCTACAGCTAAAGTGCTGCAATGTGCCATTAATTTTCTTGCCAAATCAATCCCTCTTAAAGCCTGCATAATGTCCCATTTGCAGCTGTACAGTGTGTGCAGATCTAAGGAAAATGATAATGGCCTGCACAAACCCACTTGGAGCCACGGGCTGATCCTGTTCAGCATTCAGCTGGGTTTCTGCGGTGGAGGTATGGCGACCTGCAGAGCTGTTCACCTGGCAGCCCCCATGATGACTGAGATTATTTCACTTCTGTGATGTGAATAGCATTTTCGACTGGCTTGAGAAGATGGGTGGTTGATTGCCTACATTCTCAGAGCTGCCAGGATAAAAAGCACCTGCCTTTGCAAAACAAAAAAGGGATTTTTAAGTTGTTTTTAAAGCTATGCTATAGGCAAATTTGCACTTTGGCTGCCCCAAATGGCAGCAGGGGTCAGTAGTGTGAATCTTCACTACTGCCTGTAAGCAATTAGGTCCAGAGCGGCATTTCTCTAAATCTATATGGTGGATCACTATGGAAATTGGTGGCTACATTCATTTCGTGACTGAACCCAACCTGAACCTGAATATAATGTCTAAATTATTGTCTGAACCCAGCCTGACCTGTTGCGTCCTGAAGGGTCCTGACGGCCTCGGGTTGCATATCCACACTCTTGTGAAGCAGCAAGGGAGAGGTTTCAAAAGTAGAGCTCAAACAACTTAATGCAACTTTCAGGCATATGGAGCAAACAAACGGAATACCAGGTGTCTCTTTGTTTGATTTGCTCTCATAAAACATCTTGGCCCAACTTCCGCCTGTTTCATCACAGAGTAGTGGAGAAGAAATTGATCCTTCCTGTTTTTGTTTTCCCATTGTATATTATGCATCTGTTTTAAAAACATGCAGCACTATGGCAGAGAGTCTCAGGCTAGCTGACAGCTTAATTATGAAATAAGAGAAAAATATCACTCATAAAACGTGCAGCAAATTTCTGTTGTTTTATGCTCAACATTATCGTGTATTAGTCTGCTTTGGATGTAAATTTGCCAAAAAAGTTCCTCTATGCAGTCTTTTTAAAAACTTTTCCTTCTCTTTTCTGCTTGGCCTTGTTGCCTGGAAGGTAAAAGTCCAGGGTAACCAACCAATAACCAATCTGTCGCATGTAACTTGGGCTAACACCACGTCTGTGCATCTGCACATTTCCTCTCAATTATTTTCTGTCAGCGACAGCATGATCAGAGGAGCAGATTTTCAGCTACTGAATATTATAGGAATCCTATAAATACACTATAGGTGGCAAATCTACCCTGTGCTTCTCACACTCTCTCTGTGACCTTGTGTTGTCACTTTGATCATGAAGGTGTGTCTTGGCAGAGGGAGGCTATATTTAATTAGATACTGAAAAATGTATTTTACATTAATGGGCTGCTAAAGTGACCAAATTTTTGTAAGCAAATCCAGGTACATTTGTGATTGGCTGACAAATACATAACATAGTAGAAATACAAACTATACGCCCTCTAACATTTAAACACACGACGTCAGACATTGATCCAACATCACTGGTCGAACCTTTATATGTTTCATTTTAATTATTATAAATATAGTTTTCTTGTTATTTTTAAAAATATTTTTACGAATAATTCTTTGCTGATTTTCTGGTAAATTCTTTGGCAAATTTTCTGGTAATTTTCTACAACTTTTTGTGCTTATTTTCAGGTCGCTCTTTGCTCATTTTATGGCAATTTTCTTGTACTTTTTTGTTCTAACATTCATTACTAACATTCTGGTATTTTGTCTGATTTTTAATTAAATCAAATTAATTTGTCTAACTCTGATCCAGCATCACTGATCTGACACTTGTCAGAAGTCTAAAAACGGAGGATCTGTCATCCACGTTTGCGGTGGCCGGTTATGAACAAACAGTAAAACTTTACACTTCCCATAACACAAGCTCTTAAAGTGACATGCCCTCATTTACAAGCAGGATAGACGTCTGGTCTTGAGGTAAAAATGACAAATCACTGGATGTCCTCTGGTAATAACAGTGCCGTCCAGAGAGCGGGGGATCCAGGGACATTTCTGGGGACAAAGCATCAAATCATGGGGCTAACCCCTGAAATCGGTGATGGCTGGCCACCCTACTGTTGGAAAACACCGCCCATACTAGCACTGTAAACGTCTCTCTATCACGCAACACTGATGTTCACTCTAGTTTTGAAGTTGTGACGTATATTTCATTCAGTGATGTCTTTTCTTTGTTTGTTATTACTGACTATTACTGCTCATGCAAACTACCCAGCTGAGCTTGTGTCTATTCCAAAGAAGCCGCTATTTCTGCTTGCTGGAGACATAATGCATCAGTTTCTACAGCAGAGAGTATTTCAGTAATGGGCTATAGGTCACATCACTGTTGTGTAGTATCAGCGGTGAAGGGAAAGCGTGGGCATGACGTACATAAAGGTAATGATATATAGGAAAATCAGGGTCACAGTCTGAAACAGCAAGAAAGTGTTTTGCTATTCTCAGATATTAGAGTTTGAGTTTGAGAGATTCTGTTTACCCAGCTTGTTTTTATTTTTGACTCGGGCAGATAAACACTGGAGTCAGCTGGTGTCATGTATTGAGTCTTACTGGGAAAGAGGCTCTTGATTTGCTCTTGAAAAATCATGGTCAAGTGGCTCAAAGAAAATGTGGACCTGAGAGGGTTTATGTGCACTGTTGCCTGTCTCCTTAAGGCCTCATACATCTGAAGTGCATTCTTAATTATGTTTCAAGGGGAACATATTTTGTCATGGATTACCTTTGCTTGTGACATACAACCGACTTTGACTCAGATGACCCAACTTCAAGTCCTGTGTCGAGCGAGAGCGGTATTTGTTTGTAGCTTACATTACGTTACGGTACATTATGGTAAGTTAGGCACTTGGATTCTACATCTAACCTTTCCCTAACCTTAACCAAGCAGTTTTTATGGCTAAAATCTGGAGGTGCTGCTCACCGATTTAAGGGTATCTCCTCCTGGTTTAATTTTTTCAAAAGATAACTGTTTGCATGATAAATTGAAGCTGGTGATCCAGAAAGCCTGGAATGTGAACTGGAGTGAACTGGACCCACTTTCTCACTCAAACAGTTATAATATGAAAATTCAGTGGTTAGTGTAAGAAAAAAAATATGATCACCGCTTCCTTATGTGATGCTCTTTGAGTTATGTTTGTTACCAGGTTAAGTAGAACTATGTTGGATCCGTTTTGTGAACGCAACACACACAAAAAACAGAAGATCGGTGCTCTGAAACACAACCTAGAATATAGACTGTCAGAATTGTCATATAGATCATCAGAATATGGACTGATAGGAGAGGATATATAGACTGTTACTTTAACTGTTCGTAACATTTCAGCTGTTCCCTCGTCCTGTGTTGGAGTCTTGCTCGTTTGTGTGAGCTTGCAGAAGTTAATCTAGAAGTGATAACTTTTCACTGACATCTTTTCATTCCAATCTAATCATGTATTTTACAAAAAATATGAATCATTTTAGTCTTAAGCTATTCATTGTCCAGAACAAAGACCTGCTAACCCACCTACAGTGCAAGGGTTTTTTGAGGAATTGGTTTCAGTGGTGAGGTTTAGTGTCCATACAGAGTTCAAATGTTCAAAGGCGATTCCAGCCAAGAGTAAAAAAGAGAAATACGGGGTGTTAGGGAATAATATTAGGGAATTTTGGGACATGAACAATATTGCCAAGTTGAAAAATACTGCTCATCAACGAAGCTGCTGGCAGTGTCATTCCAAAATTACAGGTATCTACCTTTAAATCCATATTGCTCAGCCCCTGTTGTGTGACTGATGTGAAGTGGCAGGCTGAATATAGAGGCAGATGCTGATGGCAACTGAAAACATCATACAGCTCTATCACAATGGGTCACTATAGCTACACAATCATAAAGAGGGTCATGTTGATGTGACAAACTGAGGCCACAGAGCAACAATGTAACATTTGTCATGGCTGAACTATTAAGGGAGTTTTCATTTTTCAGAGTGAGCCCACTCAAGTGACCTCCCATTTATTTCCACTCTGGTTGGAGTTGTGAAAAAAACAAAAGAAAAGAAAAGGCCTTCAGAAGATTTCATTTCTGTTTGTCTTGTCTTTTCCACTATTCCACTTTCAACGGAGCTGTAAGAAAGAAAGAAAGAAAGCAGTAGCCAGAAAACAAACACAGCTGTTAGCTCTGGCTGTGAGGTCAGATAAAGACAGTCCAAGATGCACTGGGAGTGACGGTAGCTCGGAGGGGTAAAGGGGGGGGTCTTGCTGTGCTTGGCATGCCTGAATCCCATCAGAGTCTTTCACATTAACACCCCTGGAAACTCTCTTAGGTTCACGCTCTGCAGCCTGAAACACTTGACCCAATCATGATTGATGGAATAGCACTGCATGGGACAGCCAATCACTTTACACTTTATCAGATGGATGCACAGGCAGTGTAGGTGTACAGTGCGGCTGCTAACGCCCAGCTGTTGCCATCACCCGGCCCTGCACACATTTTCATCCCAGAGCAGAGATCAATTTATTCTCAGGGTCATTTATCATAGCAGGGACGGGTCCCATCAACTTTAAATCACTTAGTGGTACTTGAAGTATTTGTCCCACAAGAATATATAGACCCGTTTATGCAGGCAATTTAAAATCTAATTCTTTGTACACTATTAGTCGACAGCGTATTTCTTTTTGTGATTTATCTAATTCATGTTTTCTCCAATCAATGTGTGCTTTGTGCAAATGTCGGAAATGCCCGTAGAGCAACGCACATGAACTATGAACGAAACAATCTTGTCGGCTCGGGAAGGGAATTAAGTGGTGCTGATTGCTTGCATGCAGTCATAACTCTCTGTAATATGGCTTTGCAGATGTGATTTTTAAAAGACAATTTTGGATTGAATCTAATGGTCTAACATCCAGCAACATTTTCAAAGTGTACAACATGGCTTGCGTTGATAATCGCTCCACACGCACTCATCAGTGATCTCCCATGGACGACAGGGTGATCCTAGGGTAACTAATCAGAAATGAAGAGTGTTATTGAATCGTCTCCCTAATTTTTGACAATTCAACATGAAGAAAGTAACCCCGATACCCTTAAAGTACTGTTTTTATTGACACTGTATCTTTGACCACTGCATTCTTTCAGTTATAATATTCAAATTCTCAACCAGGGCTGCACATGTGGAGAGTAAAGAGTGATGCACTAGAAACTGCAATGCACTGAACAGACCAAGCACTGGGGCGAGGGGTGGACACAGAAAATGATGAAAACATAATTTTTTAAATACTTTTGCGTTCTCTCACAAAACGTTTGCGTTCACCTGAAACATCTGAGGGAGCAACACTTTGCATTCTCTTGTACTACTTCTGTGGAGAAATTTTTGCCTTCTTTCACATACTTTTACGTCCAAGAAACAATGCAGATTTTTCTAGACTTGTCTGGAAATGTAAAAGTTCTTTCAGGTCACTGCATGACACTTGGTTTCTCCTTCTTCGGCGCATATTTATGTGCTGTGAGATTGAGAACTACAGCATTGTGGAAGGACTGCGAGTTTTGACCCTTTGACCATTTTATTTCTCCATGTCCTAAGGGGCTAAGTTACCTCCACTGTAACTTTTTTCTGCCCACTAACTTTTTTCTTCTCTGCCAAAAATTTCTTGACATTTGATCCACTTTTAGTAATTTTATCTCCAGCACTACAATTTGAAATGTGGCTAATCATACTAATATATGACACAACACGAGATAGCTCAGAGAGACAGCTGTGGTGACTGTAGGACAGTACAGTCATGTTATAAGCAAAAGTGAATAGTGACATCTGCACGATGGCCCTGAGAGCTCAACACACTGCAAGTTAGGAAATCATATGCAAACAGACAAATCACAAACAAATGAAGAGGATATCTTCATCAATTTGAGCATAATTTAGAAAATGCAGTACAAATTCAGACCAACACAACAGGATGTAGAAATGTGCAGCATTTAGAAAACGCGCTCTAATTACACCAAATGACAATGTTAGTGTTTCCAGAGGACACTTGAAAAGTGATGAGCACGACTTTGCGTGTGTTTTGTTGCAGTGGTTGCAGTGTGTTGTGCTCTCACCTTCCCACCGCAGATTACTTTCTAAATGTGGGTCACTGACACAGTAATTAGCCCTAGTCTCTAGTCAGGCTAATGGCCACTAGCCACTGCGGTAGCTTCTACTATATTCACGGTGTGTGTCAGTGTGTGTGTGGGCGTGAATCAACTGTTATTTACAAGATGGCAAAGTTTAGCTGACCAGATAATGCAATCCCATCTGAACAAAACAGCCAGGCTGTTTATGCTGGTGACCTACTTTTTTTGCTATTCTTAATTGGTAAAGCAGCAGCAGGATACATATATAGCTGTTATTATATGGGACAGTGGTGCCATATCATGCTTCTACTTATTACTGTGGTGCCATAGCATCGAAAGGAGTCATGTCATTGCTAAAAGGATAGTTCACCCATTTCAAAAAATGTTATATTATTTCACTTCCCCCCAGCTGTTGTGTAGGACAGTAGTGGCTCTATCTTCCTCTCATTGTTACTGAGTGCTGGATACTGGCTGGATGCTCCAAATGCTAACTGTTAGCCTCCTGCCACTGAGGTGTCAAATGATCAGATCCCCCATTAGACACAGCACTGAAATTAACCATGCTTCTTCAGTTCAGACATACAGCACATTTAGAAAAGCAACCAGCTACTCACACCCACTCTTGACACAAAAGCTGATCAGCACAGCTTGTACTGTCTAGCACTGATCTTACATGTTTTTGCAGAATCTGAGAATGCACATTATTTGCAACCCTCTTTTAGAGCATCTCAGAGAGTGTCCCAGCGTGTTTCACCTGTTGCCTTTTCAAATGCTCCAAAAGACGTTCAGTAAGAAAGACTTCTGGTGACTGTGGACTTGCCCTTAGACTTCAGAGTGGCCTGGCAGAGTTCTACAATGGAGTATAAAGGCCATTTTAGGGGGGAAAAAATAAATTTAGGGAGCCAAAAAATATTCCGAAAAAAAAAAAAAAAAAACTCAGAATGTTTGAGATTAAAGTCGTAAATTTATGAGAAAAAACTTGGATATTCTCTGAGATTACAGGCCTAAATTTATGGGACAAAAACTCAAATTTACGACCCTAATACACGGCCGTAGAGCTTTGCTGTGTATCCAGGTGTATTGTCCTGCTGAAAAATGAATCCTCCTTGAGTCTGCTGTATGTCTCTGTGCTCAGTGGTTCTAAGTAGTGTATCCTGAAAACACAGTTCCAGCTGGTGTGGTTTCGACGGAGGCGGTCTTCACCACAGCCCTGCTTTCAAACATAAGCAAGACTATTGATTCGTCGGCAGCCTGGCGTTGCTCAATACATCGCAGATCTCCGCCGAGTTAACAGCGACCCTGCCTCCGCCTCCCGAGTGGACGCTCTGCAGTTCTTTTAAAGATATTGAAATTCAGAACAAGCAGACAGCTACCTTGATTTGATGGCTGGGTAAACAGACCGACAGAACTAGATAAACAATTACTGTTTATATTTTGTGAGATTAAGTTTATTGAAGGTGTCCCAGATGACAGCTGAGAAGACACTGCAGTGCTGGGCAGCGTTTGCAGCCTGTTGTTATTTTGAGTGCGGGACAATACAGCAGGGCACTGCAACCTGTCATTTTAGACATGGCTCTATGTTTGTTCTTTTTTCTCTTGTATTCTGAAATACAATTATGAAGGAAGAGGGATTTCTCTTTTGAAAAATTCAAGCATTTATACTTGTCTGCGAACGGTCTTCTGCCTGCAATTTTGTATAGCAAGTGCATAAGAGGGTGTCATTCGGGAGGAAGAAACAAAAATTACATGTCTCTAAAAAGAGGATCGTAAGGGAAAACAAGGGGTGAGTGAAATAGAGAGCTCTCAAGATGTCAGAACAGAGTCACGGCTCTGACATTTATTCAAACACTCCAAATCCACTTGCTTTCATGGGATTGTGGTGGGATTGCATGCCATGTCCTTGTTTCCTTTTTGAATAGCGGCTTGTAAAGTCTCTGTAATGTTTCTCTGTAGCGCACCGGACTCCCACCGAGATCAACGACGGCTTAAAGGGTATAGATTATAGATTAAGTAGAGATCTTAAGCTGCCACATCCACAAAGGGGGCATATTATGAAGAGAACAGAGGAGAAATTATTTTTCATGTGCTTTTTACTGGCCACTGCACTTACTCAGTAGGAGCTCTCAAATCATTTTCAGCGCGCACACACACACACACACACATACACACACACTTCTTTGATATGAAGCGGAGATGATAGCGATGCTAACCCACTTTTTTGACAGCCGTGGAAAATGTATCATTTTTTCCACATGGCCATTCCTGGGATATCTTTATGCATTAATTTCATAACTGCAGGCGATAATACTACAATAACTACTGTATACACTCTAAATAGGCCTTGTGTTATAAAAGCGATGATGATGTTCATGTTAATTGGCCTATACTGCCTCTGTATTCATAATGGCAGTCTTTCATTAACATTCAGCAGTGCTAAACTGTGGGCTGGAAGGGCCATGTTTGATGGATGTCTCTTCCGTTAATTGATACGTTGGGATTTTGTGCGAGAGGGAATCTGCCCCGGGGCTCCCTGGGTCAAAAGTTGAATTTCATCTTCAGGCAGGAAACTTAATAGCTTTTGCAAATGATCTTTGGGATTTTTTTTTTCTTCTAGAACGCAGTATGTTAATTAAAGCGGATGCAGCAACCATGAGGGTTACTTTCAGGGAGTAACTGTTAAGGAGAATGAGTATAGTGATTATGAAGCATGATGGACATCGAGCCAGGGCTTCCATGTCCCATTCAGCTGCCAAAGGTGACGCGACTAGGAGCAAACTCCGGCTCTGGTTCAATCAAGTGATTGTGTAGGTGATTTGCCGGTAATTCCTCTGTTGGAATGACCTCAAGGACAAGTAAGTGCTTAAAATTCATCCCATTATTCCTGGCACAGAGGTAAGTATGTGCTATAAGCATTAGCATGCCTGTATTTCATGGCTATACAAACATGTCTACAATCACAGCTCGGATAAATGGCCTTCATAAATATTCATCGCCAGTGTGAGTGATGATAAAGTTGGAGGAATATTCAGTTACCGGCTCGATCCGAAAAGCTTCAGGAGAAACGACAATCTGCTTAACTCAAAGGTTGAATCCTACATGGTGAATTAATCAAAGAGCAAGCAACAGCTCTCTGATCAATATTTTATTTGCTGAATGGACGACTGTGGCCAGATAGTCTGTTTTTTTTTTCAGTTTGCTACTTGGAAAGAAGTAAAAAAAAAAAAAAACCTCACACTCTACAGGGAGGTCTCCTCATCAACCATAAAAACACAAAACAAACAGGAAATTCATTTTAGCGGAAACTCAATCCACACATCTGAATCCACCTTAAAAAAAAAAGAAAAGAATAGGCCTTTTTACCTCCAATATAATCACGTAAGATGAAGTTTGATATTGCCAGAGGTGAAATGCATTGCATTCAAAGCTTTGGTAAAGGTTATGCAAGTGTTGTGAATGCTGTGTGATGTTGGCTGTGCACAGGAGCCAGCACCATTTCACACAATTTAGCTCACAGATATCCCTCCCCTGGCCCTCTCTCCGCTTCAAACTTTGCTGACAAAAACAAAAATCTGCAAAGTGGCTCGGTGATAAGGTGATGAAATGGAAATGATATAATGAGAAAAACAACATCATTACATGGCAAACACAAACCAGACAGACTAGTGTAAACAAGGCAGCCGGTAGCCTGCATACCCAAACGCTGAAGGTGCTGCAATTTGCGCAGAGTGGTCTGCATGTTCACAATCACATGGACTTTGCAGAAATAGAAAGTTTTGCAATGTTAGTCCAATCTAATCCGAGTTAGGATCTATTATGTGATGGAACATGCTCACTAGCACCAATAATAAATAAATAAATAAATAAAAAACAGGGTTGTAAACAAATGTGATGAAGTCTGATTGTTCAACACGGAAAAATGAAGTTTTTGGTTGATTTTTACAATGTAGATCCTCCTTGCCTGTTATTCACTTAAGAATCACATTTCAGAGTGGCTGGAGCTGTGGGTGACAACTAGTCTGAAACTGATAAATACATGCGGTACACCTCGACTGTCCAAAGGATTCACTTGTGAAGCTTTATATAGTCTAGAACAGGGTTTCTAATTTCCATCTGGGGCCCAGCGTGGAGACGGGAGGGTCATGGGAAAGCGTCTGTTCTCAGTTGTGGCTGATAGACAAATGCAAATCATACAGCGTAGGCTTTGAATGATAGGTGTCACAGTGTCGACACCCCATCAGACCCCGGCAAGAGCCATGATGCCCTGCAAAAGTAACAGTGACTGAAAAGAGGTAGCAGCATTTTTAGTTCTAAAAGCCAACACTCTGCCTGGAAACATACAGTATATACACCAAACCCAAAAAAGGCGCACCACATGACAAGTAGAACAAATCATTTTGTAGCCTGATGCACATAACTTTAATCATTTAAAGTTTAACATAAAATATTTTGATGCTTTTCAGTCGAACAATTTTAAATGACATGTAATGTCCCATGAGCAGTGATAAAATGTATTCAAATGTCCTTATGGAATGTTAGGGACCGACCAAAAAAACTCAGGCAGAGTGGGAAATTAAGGGTTTTATTTACCCCCAAAAAATCTTCAGACGTAGAGTAACAAATCCAGAATCAAGTGAACTTATTTATAATGAATAAATGAAGGGTCTGAAAAATAAATGAGGCCAACAGAGGAGACAATTTAACATTTTTGTCTGTATAGAACAAAAGCTAACCTCACAAAGAAAGACTAGTGCAACTTATGGAGATCGAACCAAAGTGACACATGAGGGGGAGGTAAACAACACAACAACAAAAAACAACTTTATACATGCTGAAGACTATCCTTACTGCCATAGCTGACAATATAGTTGATCTAAGCCACCACTGCACTACCGGAAACCTAATTTATCAAGTTATACAGTCATTTAAATCAACAAATATCAGGCACCTCCCTCTGAATGCAGAGGGATGGTTCCTTCCAGTCTGCCTCCCAGTTGCCACCTGTTGTCCCAGGTATTATTTAAGTGTGTATGAATCACAGCCTCACCTTTTGGCAGTGCTGGATGGCACAAGATAACTCAAAAAACTGAAAAATAAATATTAGTAACAGAGGAAATGCATCTAAACACTGTATCATTCCAACTAAAGTTCTACAAAACAAAAAAATGTCATGAAAACTAAACCTGTGTGTTTTAAAATGTATATAAATATACTAAATGATATGAAAAAACTGAAATAACTTAGGATGAGGGTAGTCTGATGTATTCTACGGCAACTTACTGTGGGTCTTGAGGTGCAGCCACCACATGGAATGTAAAAATGCTCAACAGTTATCTCCAAAAACAGATGGCATCCCTGAGAAATAACAACTCACTGCTGTCTGTAAAGTTTCACTTTCTTTCCGAATCCAAAATACCAAATTTTGTTTCAAAATTCAAAACATATTGTGTGTGGATTAGCCTTCTAGTATAACTTTTTTGATTAATATTATCTAAAAAAAACAGGTTTGTAGAGGAAAGCCCATCTGTTTTTGCAAAGGAACACTTCAAATATTAAAGGATCTAGTGGTGGCTAAACGTGCATTACTTTTTTGATAAGTTTATTCCACTTCAAAACATATCGGGTGGGTCTTGGGAAAACAGTGCCCAGTAGTGGAGCCAGACAGGTTTCATTGGGGTGGCCAGGTTGGGAGCAGTGTGGCACAGGAATCGGTGTCTTGACCGGTGTGTTTTCCCTGCTTGGGGCGGCAGTGTAGGCCTAATAATCAGTGTTTCAGGTCACTCTCCCTTACACCATGCAAATCATAATGGCCATATTTTTGATATCACCTTCAACAGATAAAACAATCTCTGACACAGTTACAAATGGCACTCTTTAAATTGGCAGTACACAGTTTATGACACACACAATCCAATGCACTGATGATTTTAAGGATTTAAACCACCCGCACAGTATATAAATTGGCAGATACGGCACTACCTGAACCATCACCAACATTAAATTATTTTTTTACAGGTCAATGCATCAATAATCTAACCGTCTAAAAGGGACAACTCTTCAAACTGAATACTTACAAACTTAGTCAGCACTTATCAAGGACAGGGTAGACTACAGAGGCACAAAAAGTGTCCTTGGCCCCTCTGCTCAGGACAAGCGTGGTGATAAAACAGGCTGCTTAAAAATGGAAAATCTTGAGTTTTGGAGCAAAAAATACTCCCCTTCTCAACAAGCTAGCCTGACATGCTTGGCTGTCTACTTTTGCAGTATACTGCTGTCTTCAGGCTATGTTGAAAAAGCGTCAGTGCTATGTAGTCAAATGTCTCTCTGATTTTATAAAGTAACCTGTGATTTTCAGCTGTGGCTCAGCTAAAGTGTTCGACCGTGGTGCTGCGGAAGTGCAGGAATGGTTTCACACAGGGAAATAAATCAGTGACGTGCTGCTGGGATGGCTGGTGCGTATGGTTGCCATGGCTACCGCCAGCCACCCTCTGGCTCCTCCACTGATAGTACTGCCACATGTGGGTCCAAGCATAAAAAGTTTGGGACTGATGTATAGTATGGTACTTTATGCCCTTTGGGGCTGGACAAAAGACAAAAGATAAATGAAATTTTTTTTTTTTTTTTTTTTTTTTTTACAAAAAACAAGGGG
>OMLB01053029.1:0-10380 GCA_900302555.1 Myripristis jacobus
CCTCCTGCCAAACCCAGCTCCATCCCCCCAGGAGGCTCTAAAGGTAGAAACAGAGAGAGGAGGAGTCAGGCTCGCCACAGTGCCCTCTACAGCCTCCGTACCTCCCTCTCATTCATTCACTTATTCATTTTCTAGTTATGGTTTAGTTCTTTTTTTGTGTTTCTTTTTACCTTGTTCATTAGTAGAGAGGTATTCTGCTATTCATTTCCCCTCTCTACTTTTCTCCCTTTTCTGTTTGTTCAAATCACTATTTTTTATGTGTAGTAGTCAATCGAGCTGTAATTCAGTTTCCCGTCACCCATTAGTTTGTGTTCTCTGTTTTCTGTGTGGAAATTTTCACTCCCTCCAGCAAATCGGATATGTTTTTTTTTTGTGTTCAGCTTTGTGTTTGTTTTGTTTGGAACACCTCCTCCTGTCCCCAGTAATTTCCTCCTCATCTTCCTCCAATCACTACGATCAGCACTAGTGGACAGTAAAAGCAATCAATAATTGCCCCACCACGTTTTTTGCTGCAGATTGAAACCCATCAGAACCAATCATAGTACTGTTGGTGTTGTCGCTCGCCGCCTTCTCTGTGTCTGATTGGTTGGTTGCTGCTTGGGGCGGGGGTGTGGCCAGTCGTCCGTCTGCCCAACCCCCTGCCTGCCCGTGGCCCTGCTTAGCGGTGTTGGCTTTAAGGGAAGGAGACACACCATTGGCTTTTCACGCCCATCTTTCACTCAACTCGATCAATAAGGGTTCCGCTTTCATTCATACATATCAACATTCACAAATCCACACAGCAGCGGTGTGCTGAGTGAGGCACCTTCTGTCTGTGGCTGTTCAAAAGGCTTCTGGCTAAAGTCTTCCTCTTAACCAAGGTGATAAACTTAGCTTCATCCATACAGCTCCCTGTCAGCAGGGACACCTTTCGAGACTTCATAGCTACAGCCCTGCAATTTCAACTGGGGAAGCTTTCCTAGCAATGGAAAACACAAGTTCAGGCACAGGCCATTAGTGTTTTGACTCACAAGCCCTTACATATTTATCACAATATCAAATTTAGTCAGTCTCAGTGTAGATCAAATATGAAAAAGAATTGTTCATTATTTTTCTTGGTTTATACATCACAAATGTTGTGTCAAGATGTGTATCTTTATTTTTCTTCAGAAGGCAGTGTTGGAAAGAGACATCTGCACAGTTAACTCTAGAGAGGCCTGCAGTTAGTTGATGGCTGTGTTGGATTTCAAAATTGAAATATGTCTGTTTTCAGAATGTCAATCCACCACTTTTCTCAGACCCTCGGCACCTCTTAAATCCTCAAAGTGAATCCAAGAGGTTCTGTGGAACCAGTTTTGCTCAATTTTCAACCACATGAGGAGATTGTAGCAGTAATTACATTCATCCTGTTTCAAATGACATGCTTTTGGCATTTCTTAAAGGACCATACCAGTGATTTGGAGCATTTGAGTTGTTACTACAATTTGCCCTTATTTTACATTGCAGCAAACCATTTTGCAAATCACATGGGGTACTAAAGATTTCACAGCCTATGATCAACATCCCTTGATTTTCACGTAAGAATTTTTTTTTATTGAAACAGCCACCTTATAATGTCCAGCTTCTGTGGCTAACAAAGTTGTCACCTTTCATTAACCACAGAACTGACAAATGGCTGTGTAAAGCAAGTGTTCCCCAGAGTCTTTTCACTACCCCAAGTCAAGTTAGCAAAACACAACAGTGCTGCTGCTTTTAGGAAAACTAATGCAGAGGACTTTATTACAGTGATGAATGCTGGTGTGAAGAAAGTTGGAAGTCTCTGAAAGCTCATTATCATATCCTGGAGGAATGAATGGAAACCAATGGCTGGATAAAAGGGAGGAAAAATGACTTCTCCCAAAGCAAGCAGGCATATTTCAGAAGATTGGCAGAAACATGAAGTTTACATGTTTTGTAGATGCTAGTCTAAACAGGCAGAATCACTGGTGTGGTACTGTAAGGAAAAATCCTAAATCAGCTGGCCTTTCAAGTGTTAAACAAATGCAGATTTCATCTCAATCTACAGACCTAGCTGACCTTCTCCACGGCTCAGTTTCCTTAAATTTACCGTTGAAATCGGGGAACTTTGAACAGCCACAGACAAACAGCCGCAAATGCACCACAGTCTGACTGTAATCTTTTCCTGTGGTCCAGGAAATGTCTGTCTGCACCTTCAGTCCAAAGCTCTTCCCTCCCTGCTGCATATGAAATATAAAAACACAATCCGGGCCTCACAGGAACATTGTGTCGGCATTCCTCATCCAAATTCGGGGAAACGGCCCACTAACCTCCCAATACCTACCCACCCCACTCCACCTCACCTCCCCTGAAATAAAAACCACCGAGCCATGCATGTCCCACTGCCCCCCTCCACACACACCCCATACACACAAAACACTGCACTATGGCTGCCAGAAAGCTCACCCCCAAATAACCAGCTTGATGTAAATTGCTTTTTACTGCCTGAGCTTAGCTTCCACCATGCTGCTACCTGCTTTCTTTCTTTCTCTTTGTTATTGTCTTTGCTCCCTGTTTTGCTACCTGTCTGTCTGCTGAATGTTGGCGTTTTTCCACCCAGCCTGTTGCTGTTCATCTGTCTGTTAATCTGCCTTTCCATAGCATCGATCGTCCTCTTTCCAACTGTTGTGCTTGGTTGTCTTTCTGTCCGTTTTCTGCTCTGTCAGTAGATTTTGCTGCCCGTCATTTTCCTCGTCAGTCTATGTATTCTCCTTCTGCCTGTTTGTCTGCTGTAGCTCCAATGCTGTCTAATGCTGCAGCTCCACTAAACCTCCTACAAATCCTTCAAGGCATTGTGGAGGTTACAGTGTCCAGCTTTCCTGACGTATAAACCTCCGAGTGCATTGAGTGTGGACGATCTGATCAGCTGGCAGCTCCAAGAACCTCTGTCAAAAACACATTTCCAAAAAGTCAAATCTGACTCTAAAACTTGGCCACATAAAGAGATATTGTCCTTACAATCAGAATGAAAGCACAAGAAAAACAAAACTGTTGCTAGCTTTCCAAGGTGTATGAACTTAGAGAAAGCTAAAAGGGAAGAACAAATTCAGCTAAACAAAAAAGAAAGAAAGAGAGAAAGAAAAACTATCTTTGGCCTTCAAGAGTAGCTGAACCAAAATAAAAGAAAAACAATACACATAACCTTTGAGATCCATAAAGGCCATTGGTTGTGCTTTATTTGTGAATTTGAAGAATTTTCAATGGAAGTGCCAGAAGTGTAATTTTACATCTCCTCTGGCTTCACAGAGGAATGTTACTGGCCTTGACGAAAGGGTTGTTTCTCTGTGGTTACTTTGTTCTCAGCCAGTTTGTGTTTATGTGGTTTGGGCTGAAGTGGGACCCAGCTCGGTCCCATCTCAAACTACACTCACATCTCTGCTTTCACTCTGTAAAACCAAAAAAGGGCCTGGATGCTGCCAGCTCGATGAATCTGTCTGGGTTCACACCCCGCCGCTGTGTCTGTGTCTGAACTTTACCGACCCCCCTTTTCCATTTCATAAAACAAGTAAGACATAAAACTACATGCATTTGGACTTGGCTTGTGTTTCTTGGAACACAACCAAGTGGAGTTAAGTCTAAGGGTTTAATATCCGAGCCTGGGCCTTTCCTGGCTCAGGATGATCAGATATACCTACTACAGTCTTCCAAACCCGTGTTCCCTCTAAGCTAGTGACACCTGTCATCGTGTGCAGGTTTTCATTCCAACCAAACACTACAGCAGCACAGATTACTGGTTCCTCTCCTCTCTGATCAAATTTGTTTTAATCTGTAGTGTTTGGTTAGAATGAAAACCTGCAGATTCTTGGGTCACGATGGCATGTGGTCTAGGACCAGTGGGATGGATCTAGTCTGGTCCAGCCAGATTTAGGCCCTGGCTGGTGTCTGGTCTAGCCCTGGATTTTGCTGTGGTCCGGCCCAGGCTCAGGAAAGACACAGGGACACGTGACCCAACTGATTAACATTTTGTTTGGGCTCCAAGGTCAAGATCACCCACCTCATCCTCATCAGTCTGCAGGCCTTTTCTTTGTGCACTCTAGTTTTGAGCTTGAATTAGATTCTTAGGTCGCTTTCACACCTGCTGTGTTTGGTCTGGCTGAATCGAATCTGGAGCATTCACCCCTTTGGTGTATTTCGTTTGGGCCAGTGAGAACCCCTATGTGCACCAAATGTTCGAGCTAGAGTTCACTTGAAAGAAGCAGGTAGCCACACCAACGTGTTGGTCCAGACCATGTGAAAGCGGCCTTAAGGTGTGGCCTGGTTTGTGTAGCACCAGATTACTGTAACAATGATCGTTAGAAGTTTTAGTATCAATCAGATGTTGGATCTAAAGAAGTCAAATGGAAATAGGCAAGTAGTTCCTGTCTCCACAGAGCAGAACAGAAACTAAATGTCAGTGCTCCACAACTGGGGCTCCAGTCCATTAGAGGACATGTTTGATGGTGACCTTGGCCTTGAAGACCACCCAACACTTCCACAGACCACTTTGCTGCTTTGGAATGGCCCTTTAACAGCTTTTTTAAATGCTTTCTTTCTCTTTCTCAGCTTGCTGCTCTAGTTTAACGAAACTCTGTTCTCTGCCTAATGCTTCTCAAGTACCTGTTCTCTTCCTCCTGCTTGAGCTGGTCTGTGGGAATTCTGGTGATGTAAATTGGAGAAGCTGCTGGGTGCAATGGACACTGGACTTCTTAGGGCCTTAGACCCACAGAAAGTGGAACTAAGACTTAGTTAGTTTGATACCTTTTATAGGTTTAACTGGTTTTAGTTTTACTTGGTTTCCATGAGATGTAAGTTACCCAAAACCACATAGCAGCAGTTATTTAAATTAAAGTAACTGTTTCTGTTTGACTTCCAACTAAGCTGATGAAAGCTGAGTCAGAGTCCAGTGCTGTAGTTGCAGGATCTTGCCAGCTTGCACCCAGCAGCTTCTAGATGGGATGTTTTGTCTGGGACAGACTGTTAATGCCTGATACTGACCGATGTCCTGCTGCTCTGTCTGTCTGCTGTGTGACTCCTCAACTGTGGACAGGACTTAACTCGTACACTGGAAACTCAGCAGGAGTTGTAGGATCAGGAGAAGTCTACAAGGACCCGCGAGACAAATGGACAAAAAGGTTCGGCCCTCCTTCTTTCTGTGGTTAACTGTTAATAACAATAAGAAACAGTTTCTGCCCACAGGCCATCACTCTGATGAACACTTTATCAGTCTCACAGTATCAGGAACAAGCCTTGTGCACTAAACCTCTAACATCCACTGTACATTGTTATTCTAATTATATTGGTAGCCTCAACAGTTTAACAGATCATCATTGTCAATGCATATTTTAGCACTCTGTTTATACGGTATATACTCTTTTTACTCCATATCCACTCCATGTATGTATCCTTGTATATATCCATATCCAATATTTATTCCAGCATCTTTGCACTCTGATCCACTGCACTATTGACTTCTACTGCACATTTTCCAGTAGTTGGTTGTTTTTTTGTAGTAGTAGTAGTTTGTTTCCTTTTTATTCTTACATAGATAGATATTTAAATTTACATCTGAACATAGCAGTAAAATGTTTGTTTATTGTGCTTGTATGTCTAATTCCGTAATGAGAGCGGTGGAAGTAACTGGAGTCAAATTCCTTGTATGCGCATACATACTTGTCAAATAAAGCTGTAAATTAGTAATAGTAAAAAAATTAGTAAAAGATTGATAGGAAATTTGCAAAAAAAAAAAAGTAAAAACAAAAACACATGACTATAATTAATAGCATAATAATATGAATAACATAACATTAATAAAAATATATATTTAAACATGAAATACAAGATAACCATGTAATATCCCAAATATGAAATGAAAGAGAAATCAAGTGGCCCTTGGGTCACATGGTGACAGCAACGACAGACTTTTGATGCATGTTTTACTGAAAGACTGTTGTCCCTGTTTGTGTGTGTGTGTGTTGCAGTCAGGAGCAGGAGAACTCGATCCCCAGCGGAGCTCCGGAGAGTTTGACCTTCAAGGAGCGCCAGCGTCTCTTCTCTCAGGGGAAGGAGGTTTCCAACAAGGTCAAGGCTTCACGCAAACTCATGGAGCTGGAGAACGAGCTCAACACCAAGTAGAGCGCAGCCTTTCACTTTCCCAGCACCACCTTAACACTAACACCAGCACCTCCGTGTTAACGTTAAGATGCTCCCGGGAAGACCGAGTCGAGGGAGCCGGCGTTCACTTCCCCACCGCTGACCGTCTCCTCCTCTTTGTTATTTTTCCCTCAAAACAAGTTTTGTTTTTTTTAAATCATTCAATAACTGGACCATTCACATAAGACATAGATGTATCTTTGCAATAGGAGAGACATTTATGGCTTAATTTTTTCCCCTCTTTAAGATTTATCAAAGATATATAATGGTAAAGCACTGTAAAAATGTTTTAATTATATCTAGTAATATGAAAATTTGAGAATCACATGACGAAGGGGGATTTATTTTTGTTTGTAAAATGGTTCTCGGGTTAGGGATGGAAAGTTTTTTTGCTCATTTTATTTTTTTTAAATAGCTTAATGAAATACAACATTTTATGGTGTTATTTTATGCTCTTTTTCAGCATCACGTTTTCACACTTAATTTCTTCTTGTCAACAGAAATGCCCAAGGTTGCAACAAGTGTTTTTTTTGTTTTTGTTTTTTTTTTATTTAAAATTTCAGTGAGTGAAAGCACTGTTATTTCATTCCGTAGCAAGCGGGGTTTTTATTTTTAGTTTTTGTCGTTATTTTGGATAAACTCTGGAGGATTCTCCAGAGGATGATCTTAAGTGCACAACATTACTGTAAATATCTGGGTCCACGACTGTCTCACTCTTTACTACTGTAGAAACCCGCCTGGAAAAATGAAAACCGCAGAACTAATGTGATGAAAGCATTTGACGACAAGAGCTCCAACTGGGCATTTTTCGACATTTTCAGTGGAACCGAGTAAGAAGACCTGACAAATTGGACTGTCTTCCAGCTGGTTCTCACTGTCTGTGGAGTTAAAAGTATTTTAAATGTTTCTCCCCCCAATTAACTCTTTTATTGCATTTCTCTTTTGTTTGAATTGAATAGACATTTTCTTTGCAGAGTTGTGTGAGACTAATTTGACCGATTGTACACTACATTTAAGGCAGAAAAAGAAACTTCGTCACTTAAAACGGTAATAAACTTCAGTGTTGGTTTTCACAATTTAAAAAAAAAAAAAAAACAGGAAAAGTCAAACGACTCTTAAGTCCTTGTTCGCATTGCAGATATTTATTTCAAACCTTGTGGAAAACCATTCTTGCACAAATTTTGTTTTTAATACTAAATATGTATCAGCAAACTGTTGTAAGAAATGGACTACATTTGAGACCCCTTGTACTGTGGTAATCTGTATTTTATTAACACTAGAGGGAAATGTATTCCATCTTTACATCAGCAGTAGTGGGTTCCAGAGGTTTCTTTGGACTGGGACTAGGATTATAGAAAACTCAAAATAAAGGTGATATTTCTATAATCACATTCCCTCGCACAGCTACTGGTGTACAAAAGGCATACACTTCAAACACACTAAAAAGAAGAAAAAATCTTTTTCAAATGTAATGCTTTTCTGCAGTTTGTTTGAGTGACTCCATCCTGTGTGTGAATATCCTTTTCTTTCAGGAGCCTCCATTAAAACTCTGATTCAACATAACGAGATAAGATGCTGTTATAACTGACTTGTACAAACACTACAGACACGCTCCCTCTCCCCACAAACTCCTTTTTAGGTTTCAAAATGAACTGAATCATTTAAATGGTTTCATGTTTAGCCTTTTGTAAATCATTAATAAATACAGATTTTTCAACAGTGCAGGCTGGAACGGTGGTCTTTATTATTATCCTAACACCTCGTTGGGTTCATAAGGAGAGCCAGATGGTACTCAGTGTCTGGTACAGACACTGTGCTGTTGGTTGGTGTGCAGAGGGTCACAGCACCCCTCCAAAGAGCGTCTTGGCTCTTGCAAAGATGAAAATACAGGAGCAAGTTGGGCTCCATTAGGGATTTCCAAATTTTCTCATGTTCTGGGCCTCCACAGTGGCTATTACTTGATATGATTTTGCACTGATATTAAAGATACTTTGGGTTGTATCTGTGGCAAATATTGAACAAAAGTAAGAAGTTAGCACACAGATGAAAAAAGATTATGTCCACACGTACGCCACTTTATTAGGTCCACTTGTACGATCTAATACTATCTATAATTCAACAATCATTCAGTTCTATGTTTGGCATTGAGCTCATAGTTAGTGCTGCTGTTGGACTGGACTGCATTTTATTGAGAGCTGTTTCTAATATTCTGTCCTCCCTCATGTATATAGATTGGGAGGACCAAAAATTGGAAACACCTCTCAATGTAAATTAAGTCCAGTAGCGGACCTCTGCAAACTACAACCTCAATAATAAACTCATTGACACATTCTGTACAATGTCAACACAAACTGAACAACCAGTATTTATGGTGCTGAGGCCCCTGGAGCCAAACTGGAAAACCACCGGGCTACATCACCACACCTCAGAGGAGAAACTACACCTGGAACTACACCCGGAAATCTACATTTAAATTGAAGGCCTATGTATTATTGTACAGGTTAGCTATGACACTGCTGCTGGCACTGCTTTCTTATTCTTTAAGGAAAGTCAAAAGAGTGAAGGCATATGTTTTGCATTTTGACTCCCCCTGGAAGCTTACCAAATGTGGTGACATCTTACATATTGTAGCTAGTTGTATCCAGTTTAATCCAGTTGCCTTACTTTATAAATATCAAAAAGCACAAAGTGTTATTTTCTCCAACAGTGTGGAGACAGACCCTCAGACTGTACGCTTTTTTCACATGAAGCTACAGGTAAACACAGGTGGTGCTGGTGACACTGAATGTGGTCCAGCTGCATGTGGTCTAACAGAGGCCGGGCCTGCTGCTGTCTGAGCTGCCTGCTCCTCCATCAACTGAAGCTCCATTACAGTCATTAGCAACACGTGCGCTGGCCTGCCACTTCAGGTGAAAAGGACTACGGTGAAAAAGGTCTATAAGAAACA
Source organism: Myripristis jacobus (assembly GCA_900302555.1). NCBI lineage: Eukaryota > Metazoa > Chordata > Actinopteri > Holocentriformes > Holocentridae > Myripristis > Myripristis jacobus. Next base: position 9,113 of record OMLB01053029.1, read on the forward strand.
GAATAATATCACACAGGTGGATGAGACTGGCCTCACAATTCTCCGTTCACTTTCTATGGTAGTGCTAAACCAGTGGCAGTTCTGTCTGTGTTGCTGCCCTAGGCGAAATTACTGCCTTGCGCCCTTATTTTATTTTTTTTTATTTTAATGTTTATTTGACAGGGGTGATACATACAACATTGCCAAAAAAAAAAAAAAAAAAAGGGAAAATGTGATGCATATAAGACGTCTATGTTCAGCTAATTTGCAGTCTTTGTCCCTGGTCAGGCTTTTAGAATACAGTGAGATATACTATTTATAAAAGATATAATATTTATAAAAGATAGATATTTATAAAATTTATAATTGATATTTATAAAAATAAGATTCTAGTAAACTGATGCATAAAAATGGTAAATGGGTGCATAAAAATCCACCAGAATGCAGGAAATTAAATGTAAGATGCTCAAAATTTCCAGAGGGAGGCCCCCCTGACCCCCCGCTAAATGTGTCCCCCCCCAATGTCTAAGGGAAATTTGCGCGGTTGACTGAATACACAGTAAAAAAAATTTAAATGATACAAATGCAGTGAATACAATAGATAGACGAACACAGCTGCAGTTGTCAAATACAGATAAAAACATGAGTTGAATTTAACATTAAACATTAGCAAAGTGCTGTTATGTTGACAATGACTTAGTAGGAAATTAATGTTCACACTTCTGCTGCTGCTTGAGCCAATGTTTAACTTTCACACTAAACCTCTTCAGTTCTGTTTGGGATTTAAGTTCTGATGGTAAGGAATTCCATAGGTGTGTACTTTGCACTGAGAGGGATGATTGGCCAAATGTTGTCCTGCATCTTGGAATTTGACAGTTCTGCTTGGTTCTGCTCCTTGTCATTGTCCTGGAGTTGTCTGTCTTTTTAAAGATCTGAGACTCACTTGTGGGGCCAGTCCATTTAAACACTTAAAAACAACTTTTAGGAAGGAGAACTTTATAGTATTGCTAGTACTACTATAGTATAGTAGTATAGTAGGGTTGGAGTAGTACTACTCCTACTCCAACCCCCCCCCAGAGCCGGCTGCGCAGGGCACCTTCTCAGCAACTTCGAGGCGCTGATTTTTTTTTTTTTTTTTTTAGTGCTAGTGCCGCTCCCCATGTGACATGGAAAAATGCCCGCTTCGCCCATGTCAAAAACCGCTACTGTGCTAAACCGTTGGGTGCAGTACACCCTTCTGCCGCCGTGGCGCTGTCACAGGCAGCAAGCTTTCCAGCCCCCGTCTCAAT
>OMLB01053032.1:0-12205 GCA_900302555.1 Myripristis jacobus
CCGACCAGGCACATCAGACCAGGCAACATTTTTCCAGTCTTCAACTGTCCAATTTTGGTGAGCTCGTGCAAATTGTAGCCTCATTTTCCTGTTTTTAGAGGAGATGAGTGTTACCCGGTGGGGTCTTCTGCTGGTGTAGCCCATCCGCCTCAAGGTTGTGCGTGTTGTGGCTTCACAAATGCTTTGCTGCATATCTCGGTTATAACGAGTGGTTATTTGAGTCAAAGTTGATCTTCTATCAGCTTGAATCAGTCGGCCCATTCTCCTCTGACCTCTAGCATCAACAAGGCATTTTCGCCCACAGGACTGCCGCATACTGGATGTTTTTCCTTTTTCAGACCATTCTTTGTAAACTCTAGAAATGGTTGTGCATGAAAATCCCAGTAACTGAGCAGATTGTGAAATACTCAGATCAGCCCGTCGGGCACCAACAACCATGCCATGCTCAAAGTTGTTTAGATCACCTTTCTTTCCCATTCTGACATTCAGTTTGGAGTTCAGGAGATTGTCTTGACCAGGACCACACCCCTAAATGCACTGAAGCAGCTGCCATGTGATTGGTTGATTAGATAATTGCATTACTGAGAAATTTAACAGGTGTTCCTAATAGTCCTTTAGGTGAGTGTATTTGGCTGGTAATAAGCAATCAGTACAACTATTTACAATTCAATAACTGGAGAGAACATCATAACAAAACTAACCACTTAATAACACACACTCATAACTTGTATTGAAATTTTGCTCACCGTTCTTTCAGCAGGCAAAGTGATCAGTTACCCTCTCATTGCAATCAGGCATGTTCCTGAAAAGTTCTCTCTCCATGGAAAGCATGGCGAATGCATTCAGACGTTCCTATCCCATTGTATTTCTCAGGAACGACTTGATTCTCTTTAAGGTGGAGAAACACCTCTCAGCTTCAACTGTTGTCATCAGAGTGGTAATGAGGATGTTCAACAGCACCACAGTCTCAGAGAAGGTTTCCTGGAGGTTGTAGCTCTGTAGAACCTGGTATAGAACCAGTGCACTGTAGCAGCCTCTGAAGTCTGGACTTTCATAGATGAGAGCAAGTTCCGTCCTGAGCTTCTCCTTATGCAGCATGGGGTATGCCCTCACTGTGGTATTCAGAGCCTCTTCAGGGAATGTTCTCAGATGCCAGTCAAGCAGCTCTCCATTTAGCAGCACGGCACTCACAAGGTGGCTGGTGAAGGAGAACCTGTCTTTGGCATGGCCCAGGATTGTGTCACAGATCTGTTAAAATTATAAAAATGTATAGTCAGTAACACAATAAAATAAATTTCTACTGGCATTGGCATGAATGTGGCCATGATCTACTGTATCTACTATCTCAAAGTTCCAAAGTATGCATTTTGTTATTCATGCAGACTTATACTGTATCCTTGTGAGTATAATGGACGAGTAATGGGTGAGTAAAAAAAAAAAAAAAGACTACCATCCAATACTGAATCTAACTGTAAAAACAGAGGTTGTGATTTTATATCACTTGTTTCCAACACTTGAGTACAGGGCTGCAACTAATGATTATTTTCATCATCGATTAATCTGCCGATAATTTTCTCGATTAATTGAGTAATTGTTTAGTCTATATCAAAATATCAGAAAAGAGTGAAAAAGGTCCATACCAGTTTCTCAGAGTCTAAGATGACGTCTTTAAATGTTTTGTTTTGTCCAAAAATCTCAAAAGAATCAGTTAAATATGATGTAAAACAGAGAAAAGAGGAAAGATATTCCCATCTGAGAAATAGAAAACAGCACTTTCTGACATTTTTACGAGAAAAAAATACTTAAACGATTAATCGAGAATCAAAATATTTGGCAATTAATTTTCTGTCGATCAATTAATCGTTGCAGCTCTACTTGAGTATGCCTACATCATTGGTCAGTATTGAATGCAGATTCCTCTTTCAACAGCCGCTGCTTCTCTTGTTCTCCTAAGGCTCTCCTTGATCCTGTGGTACCTGGTGCTTCTTGCTGCTGCAATTCAGTAGAGCTTTCGTCCCTGAAGAGAGACAGATCAAAAGTGTTAGAATATGAATGAGACACTATGTCATTGTCATTATCAACAATTCCTGTCTTAAAAAAAACAAACAAAAAAAACAGTAAGTAATAAAACTGTCTGTTTTGCATAACTTTCTGGAAATGGCTGAAAAAATATATCACTATTTCTGGATGTGCTTAACTTACTCATGTACACAAATGCAGATGACTAAATTAGTTCATTACTTTTGAGTTTTCTATACATTATTGCCATCACAACATGCAGACATTTAGTAATGAACATGTGCATAACTATTATTATGATTACTATATTGTATTATCTTACCTGATGGCCTGAACACTGCTGGTGAAGTTCTGCAGGGCATGTTTGATGAACACCATGTCAGTGTCCCTCTTCTGCAGCTGTTGATACATCATGTCAACATGAGGTTGAAACAGCTCCAGGATGAAACATGAGGATGAAACAGCTCCAGGATAAAAATGGAAATCTTCATCCTGCATCATCCTCAGGAAGCCAGATGCCTCCCTCACTGTGGTGCTGTCAAATGAGCTGTCTGACCTGATGGTCTCAAAACACTCTATGAGGTCGCCCAGGTTCTCATAGACAGTACTCACAATCCTGGTATTGAAGTTCCATCTTGTTGATGATGCTCTAGGCAGCCTTCGTGCAACAATCTGATCGAGAAGGGCTGTGCATTTGGGTGACCGGGTAAAAAAACTGGAAATCCCGCTCAAGTCAGAGAAGAAATCTCTCACTGCTGGGATGTGTGAAGTGGCCTGCTGCATGATTAAATTCAGCTAGTGTGCATAACAATGCAAATAATGTGCATTTTTGTACTCTTCCCGTACCTTTTGCTGCACACCAGCCCTCTCTCCTCTCATCACACTGGCGCTGTCGTAAGCTTGCGCAATGACTTTACACTTGTCACCATCGGTGAAAACGCTGTTCAGTCTCTCCAAAATTGCATCGCCAATGGAGCCGGTCGTTGTGGACAAGAGAGGGACAAATTCAAAGAACCGTTCTTGCACAGCATGTTTTCCGTCGATGTATCTCAGCACAAGCACCAACTGAGTCTGTGTAGAGACGTCTGTGGTTTCATCTGCTTGGATTGCCACAAATCTAACCGATTTAACCTCCTCCACGATACGTTCTCTGATGACAGATGCCATGCAATCCAGCAGCTCATTCTGCACCGTCTTTGACGTGCCCTTAAAGACTGTGGCCGTTCTTAAGTGCTCCTCAAAGACCTCGTCCAGCGACGCCACTAAGGCGACCAATCCACGAAAAATCCCCGGGTTGCTGGACCCCTCGCTTTCATCCTTGCCTCGCAAAGCCAACTCAAACACGCCACAGAATTTTACACAGTCAATAAGGCGGCCTAGGATATGCCAGTTCTTGCTCACTTCATCATTGTGACGACGCACAGCTATCCTGTAGCTCTCATCCAACTGTGTTGCAATATTCACTCTCCCAAAGACCGAAAGTTTTAGGCAGCTATCCATATTCCATATCCATATCCGTTTCTTCACCTTTTCCGAAAGATGATGCATATCAGTGACACCTGTCCTTGTCCAGGCGGTGTCTGTGTTGGCATCAGTGTGAATAAGGACACAGGGGTAGCAGAACAGGGTGTTAGCCACTTCACACGCTGCTAGCCATGTTTTCCGCTCATACCATACCCGGGAAAATCCGCGACTGTATGTTTTTCCTGCTTTTTTTTTTTACACCTGCTTGATATTTAGGGCCCTCGCTTTTCTCTGGAGAGAGGGCCCTATTGTATCTGTACCGTTTCTTATTCTCCTTCTCCTTTCTTCTTCTTATTATTACGTGTCATTAGGCCTTAATTTGACCCCCTAAACATGCTCAAAAACGCACCAAATTCGGCACGTACATCAGGTCTGGCAAAAAATTTGATACAATCAAAAATTGAACCTAGCGCCACCTAGGGATGCAAAACCTGACCCAGGGGCCCGCAGGAATGTCATAGAAAGGCCAAACCAACGCCGAAACGTAGATCTCATCAAGCCCAACATCTTTCGTGCTCGCCCCCCCAACCTAAAACCAACAGGAAGCCTGCAATTTGCATTTGAAAGTCACGTTTTCGCCCAAATTTTTGCTTTGCAGAAAATCTATCTCCTCCCAGGGCGTTAATGGAATCGGCTTCAAAAGCTAATGACAGACGACACCGTGCTTAACAAACGATATGAAGGATTTATTATCAATCCGAACCATTTGGAGTAAATAAGCCCTCAAAGTTGGACTGGCCAATACCAACACCTCCTTTTTTTCCTATGGACTCTGGTGTCAATAGGCAGGTAGTTGGCAGGCACCTGGCACTAATTAGGCCCCTGCCGATTAAAGTAAAAGTCTGACTGCTTCCAAAACTATGCAGATGGAAAGAGGACGAAAATTCCTACAAAAGTATACAATTTTTGTTTTCATTTGACCAAGTCTCTGGCCGTTGTGAAGACTTGTTTGACACTCTTTAAGTCTGGTTTGTGTGCTCTGCTCTGCTCTGCCCTCCCCCACTCCACTCCTCCACTCAGCTGCACACCCATTGTGAAGAGTGAGAGGCAGCAGAAACAACTCTCAAACTAAAACTGTGAAAACTCCAAAACAGTACAAGATGGCAAAAACTCACGGTCTTGTGCCACATTTAAACTTTAAGTTAAGTCTGTCACTCAAAACATGTTCGCAAGGTAAAAGTTCAAACGGAGGTGGTTTTGCTCCATTTCTCCATTGGATTGAATGAGGATTTCTCTGTCTGCCTGCATTTCAGTCTGCTCTTCACACAGCTGCCACTACTAATGTCAAGCACACACTAGCACATGCAAAGGGTGCCATCTGCTGGAGGGGAACCGGCAGTGGATGTACTACCAGTGGGCACGACTGGGCACGGGTGCGAGGGCCCGTCCAACGCTGCTCGCAGCTTTAATTCTGTTTGCTTTCTTAAATAGTGTACAGTCCACACAGGGAATAAAAAAACTAAAAACTTAGCTGCAGCTAAACAGAAGATTATTGGCATATAGCTAGAAGTGATGTCACTCCAGCAGAGAACCGCACCACAGGTACAGTTTCACTTAGGGTATAATAAGCCACTTCCTCTGGATGAAATGTCAGATTGTAATGTCAGTTACTCAGAAAAAAACGGAATGGTTCTTTGGTCTGCTTGCTTTTAATAAGGATGTCTGTGTTTATAGGTATTCTAGAAGTGCTTCACTGTGTGCTGGTGGAGAGTCCTGAGGCACTAAACATCATAAAAGAGGGACACATAAAATCCATTATATCTCTGCTGGACAAGCATGGACGCAACCACAAGGTATAGTATAATATTTGTCTTCAAAGCAACAATTGGCAAGTTGTCTCCAAGAGGGAGAAACTGTATAATTATTTCTGCTCTTCTCCCTCTCAGCTGTTCACATCATAACACTTAACACTTATCTTTAAGAGATAAGATACTTATCTTTAAGAGTTAAACTGCCTGACACTGAGGTAACCAGCCCCCAAAAGCAACCACAGAGGTTGTAGAATGTGATGCTTTACATAGCCAATCTGCAATAAAAAAGCAGTACTATTGGTCACTGAGTTTTTGAGTAATGTTTTCACTCTGTTTTTCTGACATTGCTCTGACTTCTATTGTATGCGTCAGCTTGATAGTTACAGTGCACTCACTGCTGACCTTACCATACGGCATTCCCACAGCAAATGGTATTTGCCCAAAATATTTTCAACATAATGCATGTTAACATGTACATTGAAATGTGATTACAATGCGTGTGTGTGTGTGTGTGTGTGTGAGTGAGTGAGTGAGTGAGTGAGTGAGAGAGAGAGAGAGAGGGAGAGAGAGAGAGAGAAGAACAGAGTATACAGCTAAACCTGTGTTATGCTGCTCTTGCTTGTTCTGTGTTCCTGTCTTTCTTGCTCTCATTTTCTCCACTTGTGCCTCTGCTGTGAGGATCGACCAGTTATCAGCCCCACATGTCCTAGTGGGCTGGTGTGGGTGGAGGCAGTGAATGTTCCTGATGCAGGTTGGGTCGAAGGGAACCAATACCTCTCTTGTGGGCTATACTCCTCCAGGTCCAGCAGGTACTGGAGACCTTGATGACTAGACTTAAGGAGCTTCTTGACCTGTAGACTTAGGCACGGGCTTCTTGACCTGTAGAATCCCGCCAACCCTCTTGAGCCTGGGTGGAGGGTTAGCGGGATAGGTGTGCATACTGGTGCACATAGATGTAATGTGGTGCAACATGGAAGGAAGGGTGGATCCTCTGAAGAATTCTGGGTAGTTACAAACAGACAACAGGGATTCATAATTTTTGACACAGGAAATGGGCAAATGAACCTGGGTGCAAGCTGCCTGGAGACAAATCGGAAGGGGCAGGTCATGTGCTGATAGCCAGACCCTCTGTCCAACTACTGATTCTGCCAGATTCTGCAGCCAGCCACAAGAAATTGATGCTGGTCCAGCTTAAAGACCAGACTACAGCTAACATCAGCCAAACTGCCACCCCTGAGGGGAACCAGCATGAGGAAAAATGTGAAGGACATTATCTTTATTCTGGATAAGCATCTCATCTCAATATTCTCTCCGAAGTAAAGCAAGCATTTTGTTACTGATCCCTTTCACAACCAAATACAAGTGCAAAGTGAGATTTTCTGTTAAAGACAAAAAACACATAATCAGGCTAGGTATTTTGATTATGCCTAAAAAGATAATATTCAGGATAAGTAAATAGGCTCAATGCCTTACCTTGGCATGTGGTTTCCTGTTGAGGGCATTGTCTTGCCGTCTGTTGTCGTGGGTGTGAATGCCAAGCTGTCTGACTAGTGTTGTGTTGATCATGCTGCACCAGCATCTAGCAGCATGGATAGCTCCAGGTGCTGATTCTTCCACTGTAGGGTAGCTCACAATAGAGAACATTTTATGGGAGGTTCAGACTGGGAAGGATGCTCACCAGTAACTCCCCATCTACTGGCGAGTGCTTCCTTTTTCGCAGAGAGCTGGTGATGAAATGCCTAGACTGGTCACAGCAGAGACAGGAACAGGTGGAGATGCATTGCTGACATTCAGCTGGAGACAGATGAATTCAATCCATTTGCATGGGTTCAGGGTTGCTGGTGCTCTGCAGAAAATGCCGCATAAAACATAACACAGTAAATAATAATGTACCAAGTAGTTGAGAGATATCCTAAATTTAAAGGAATATTCAAAGTTAAAGATTTATTTTGGGACTGCGCAATATACAAAAATCCACACAGCCCTGTGGAGCACCGGTACTCTGTGTGATTGTCCTGGAGGTAATGCTGCCCTATTGGACTGACTGTGGCTTTCATGAGAAGTTTAGCACCCAGTAGCAGAGACAGGTGTTAACACCCAGCTGGCTCAGCTTTCCAATCAGGTGTTGAGGTGTGATTGTTTTAAAAGCTGAGCTGAAGTCCATGAACGACATCCTCACATAGCTGTTGTTTCTCTCCAAATGAGACAGGACTGGGTGGAAAGGTGGGAAGGTGAATCTGTGGTTGGAGGACTGGACTGAAAATGCTTAATAGTTTTATTGGCATCACATCAGGTCAATCAAAGTTGATGAGATTGATGAGAGGCACACAGTCCTTCCTACCTGAGCAGTGACCGAGACAGATGTCTGTTGAAGCAGGGAAAGCAGCAGACACATTTAAGTAAAGATTGTTAGTGGTGATTTACTGTAGCTTCCTAAAAGTCTGATATTAAGTGTAAAGTAAAATATTTTCCCCAACCAGATTTACCAAAACCCAAAAGACTTGTGGCAGTTACAGTCCTCCTGCTATTTGTTTAAGGAAAAGTGTTGGTGAGTTGACAGAGATACTATTGTGTTGGTTATGGCTTGCTGTGATAGTAACAGGGAGTTAACGTTAGCCTGCTTTATTAGTAACTGTTAATGGTAGCTCACCTGTTGCAAACCTATGGCCCACCAATGTTAAACTGATTAGCAGCTAATGTTTTATGTAGAAGCACACCAGTTTTCCCCCACACATCAAAGGACAACGAGTTTCGATTCACTGAGAAGATGCTGTTGCATTGCGCTCCAACAGATGATGGATACAAGATAGTCTGAGTTGAACTGATAGCTATGGATGGACTTACCCAGTAACCAAGGGCGGACTGGCGTACAGGGAAACCGGGGATTTCTTGTGTGTGTGTGTCTGCCCGTGGAGGAGAGGAGAGGAGGCTGAAGAAAAGGTTAGAGGTAATTGAATTGAGGTTAATAAATTAATCCCCCAAATCTGGGGAAAATTATAGGAATGGCGGTGCGCAAAGGAAGAAAGGAAAGAAAAGGTAGTCCAGGAAAACGCGGCCCCGCATTGCGCCCGACTCGTACCGCACTTCACCCCAGACACACACACACACAAACCTGACTCCAGCCCCCCAATGGCTCCACTCACCTCTCCGTCCCAGTCTGGTTGTCTCAGCTGTGTCAATTTGTCCGACAAGATATCCGAGCTGGAGAAGAGAATATCCACACTGTACCAGATCCAGGCAGCGGGGAATCTCATGGACACCATCATCTTTGGACCTGGACAAACTGACTCCCAGATGCCCGAGACCATCGCCCGCCGCCGGAGCTGCGCCGCTGTCAGCTCCACACCATCCCATCCGGAGCGCTGGGTCTGAGTGGGTGCCAACCTGTCTCCACCTTGGTCATTGAGGCAGGTGTAAATGACATAAAAAACCAGCGGTCAGAGGAGCTCAAAGAGGATTTCACACAACTCGTTGACACTCTGCTGGACACCGGAAAGCAAGTGATTGTTTCCAGTCCGCTGCCCCCTCCGTGCTTTGGCGATTTTAAATTCAGTCGTCTCCGTCAGCTCCACATATGGCAGAAAGGCTACTGTATGCATAAAGGTATCCCCTTCGTGGACAACTATGCTGCATTTTTAAACCGACCTACACTTTTAAAAAGAGACGGTTTACACCCAAACTTTGAAGGGTCAAGCCTCTTAGCCTCCAACATTAAGCTGACCCTCCAGCTGTGGTGTATAAGGACTGTCTTTCCTCCCGCAGGGTGAACTCGGGAGCTTACACCTCGTTTGAACTCCTAGTGACTAAAGTTGGGCGTGGTTACCCATTTTATTGGGTTTTGATTTACCGCCCTCCTGGTTATAATGGCCCTTTTTTATCTGAGGTCAGTGATCTCCTAGTGTCCTTAATCAAATTTGAGAAAATTCTCCTTCTCTGTGATTTTAACGTGCCTGTGAATGACATCACAAACACTTTTGTTGTCAACTTTTTAAAGGTCACTGATTCTTTCAATTTTACTCAACATGTCAGAGGCCCAACTCACATTAAGTGCAACACCCTGGACTTGGTTTTCACACATGGACTAAACCTAGACATCATTGGCACTGAGGAGCTGCCTGTGACCCATCACAACTGTATACTTTTTAATGTATCTATCAACGCTGATTGCACTGTCAGTAAGCGTGTTATATGCTCACGTATGTTAAATGATCTGTCTGCTGAGAAATTTGCTTCCGCTTATAATGACCACTCGAAGCAACTTTTCTGTGACGAGGGTGATGTTAATTCTCTAGTTCACTGTTTAACTCACGCTGCTCAGTTATTTTAGACGAAATTGCTCCCCTGAAATCTCGCACAGTTGCCTCTGTCTATTCCACCCCCTGGATCAACAATATTCATTGTTTGAGGCGCAAATGGTGGCGTGCTGAACGCCTGTGGAAGTCTCCTAGGCTTCAGGTCCATCGCATGCATTTTAAAGAACTTTTAACAGAGTTTAACTCAATGGTCAAAGCAGCCCGGGCCACTTATTTTGCTGACCTCATCTCCTCCAATAAGCGGAATCCTAAAGTCGTTTTTGATATTTTAAATAATCTTGTGACTTCTCAGCTCCCTGTAGTGCCTGTCTCCTCAGAAGACTGTAACAATTTTCTATCATTTTTTGTTAGCAAAATGGCCTGTGTTAGGGCAAGTATAACCCCCTCCTCAGCCCCTCCCCCAGCCTGTCCCAAACGTCAGCCAATACTGGACTGCTTTTCACTATATTAAATAGACACCACACCCATGGCAAATTTCAATCAGGTTACCATCAGATGCGCTCCACTGAGACAGCGCTTCAGTGTCTAATGACATCATGATGGCCTCTGACAGTGGCAAATCCACCATTTTAGTTCTGCTTGACCTCAGTGCAGCTTTCGATACAGTAGACCACCAGATCCTGCTTGATAGGCTTAGTGACCACATAGGTTTTTCCGGCAGCGCTCTTAACTGGTTTGCCTCCCACCTCACTGGTAGAAATTTCTCTGTTGCTGCTGGTCCTTACACCTCTGAGTCAGTCCCTTTGTCGTGTGGTGTGCCTCAGGGGTCAATATTAGGCCCGATTCTGTTCACCTTGTATATGCTGCCTCTCGTCAACATTATCAGTGGGCTTAAAGGTATCTCTTATCATATGTATCCATCTATCTATTATATATTCAGATATTTTGGAAAAAGAGCAGATCACGGTTCCAGCAGTGCTGACACAGTCAATGACCACAGGTAAGACATACTATATGTTGAGAAAGCAATTAGTCTTATCACAAAATCACACACAACTGTGTGCGTGTGTGTGTGTGTGTGTGTGTGTGTGTCTGTGTTTGTGTTTTAATGTTTTTAATGTTTTTTAACCAGGGGTAAAAGATGTCAGGCCCACTGCTTCACCTACTGCTCATCCGAGCTCTGCTCCTGTAACTCCTGTGACTCCAGGCTCAGGTGACAAAATGAAATGAATCATAACTTGGACCTTTTTACAAAACAATGAGATATTGTTGCTTTTGATATGTATATGTCATGATTTGTGTCTGTATTCACCAGGTCTGACTGTCAGTAGGCTCACTACCACAGGTGACTCTACCTCTGACTGTGGAGCTCCTGTGACTCAAACTTCAGGTAACAAAAAAACAGGTAACCTAAAAAAAATCAAATGAGTTTATCAAATAATGTTAAAATATGATGATGATTTTTTTTTCTAACATTCACTTCTTCTTAATGTATTTATTCACCAGGTCTGACTGTTGGTAAGCCCATCACTGAACGTGGCTCTCCATCTTTTCCTGTGACTACCACCAATACAGCACCAGGTGTGTAATACTTGATAAACTTGATAAACTTAGAAGCAAACTATTTTATCATACCATACTTTTAGGTAGACAATACAATTTCATAACAACTGACAGAATATGCATGTAATTATCTCAGCTCAGTTAATTTCCCTCGACCGTATAATGGTTTATGTTATTCTTTTGTGTCTGTTTGCTGTCATCATGTGAGATATTTTATTATGTCTAACTAGGTTAAAAAAAGTCTGAGAAGGTGGATTTTGGTATTGTTCAGGAAGCTGATATTGTGGGTTTGATCGTTTGAAGGTTCGTGTGATGAGAAGTTTTTTTCCAAACAGGACCCTCGCAGGCATAGGGAGCAGTACACACAGAGGGTGGGAAAAAATTAATATATGAATATAACTGATCAGTGGCGGTTCTGCCTATGCTGCCACTCTAGGCGAAATTACTGCCTTGCGCCCTTCCATGTTACTACTCCCTCTGGCTGTTATTATGGTGTAGGACACATCTGCTGTCAATTTGTCTATTTTTGTACACTTATTTGTCATGCCCTAGCTTTATCTATATTCAGTCACATTTATTATTGGAGCAACTTTTTAGATTTTTGACACAGCATCTTTCCATCTAAATTTTCAGGCTTTTTTCAGCTTGAACTGACAGTGCATCGAATGCATTTTTTTCATTTTATGTGAACTGTTGAATATATTCAGAATCAGTTTTCTCTAATAATTTATCATATTGAGGTCCCCCGTTGGCTCACCAGTTAAGAGTGCCATGTGTTAAGGCTGAGTCCTGATCGCAGCATCCTGGGTTTGAATCCGACCTCAGGCCATTTGCTGCATGTTATTCCCTCTCTCTCCCCTGCCTTTCCTTTCTCTTTCCTCTCCAGAAATGCCAAAAAATAATGTGTGTGTGTAAATGCACATGCTTCTGCAACTTCTCTAATTGTTGCTATTGTTTTGCTGTTTTTTGTCTTTAAATTTATCATTGCTAAGCACTTTGTACTTGCTTGAAAGGTGGTGTATTAATAAAATGTATTATTATATTATATTATATTATATTATATTATATTATATTATATTATTGTTGTTGTTGTTT
>OMLB01053036.1:0-13451 GCA_900302555.1 Myripristis jacobus
GGAAACATTTCATGCTCACCTCTGCAAATGTTGACCAGAGTTGCTGTGGGTTTCATAAGAGACAGCTCTCTTTGGCCGATGAGACCTGTGGTTTCAGGGGTCAGGTTCACAGCCAACATGACAAAGTCCGACCTCCTCAGCAGGTCGTCCATGTTCTCACAGTAAGTCGCCCCCACGTCCCTCTCATCTTCAGCACTTCTGAACAGGGCCCAGCAGAAAAAGGGGATGAGTCTCACTGATTCCTTACTTTACTTTAAAAGTGAATGTACTGATTAGTAAAAATCGCAAGAGAAGATGCATGAATCTTGTGATATATAACATTGTACAGTTTAACAACACACTGGATGTATCATTGCAATCGAGTGACCATGCCCATATATCCCTGATGCCCAAAGGTGATTTTCACAGGCCAAAGAAGGAGTCTGTATGTACAAGGACAGTGAATACTCCCACTAAGGAGGCACTGGGGCCATGACTGACTGGAACCATGTGTTTTCAGCTGAGGGGATTTAAAACAAAGTGGAGGCCCTTGCCACAACAATGTTGGAAACATGCATGCCTCAAGAGTTAAAATAACAGACAAGCCATGAATGACAGAAAAAATGCTGGAGATCGAGCCCCAGTCATTGCTCATCTCTTCAATGATTCATTCAGTCTTTCAGTATCAGTATCCCAAAGGAGCCTGGAACAAATCAATAAAACCAGACCAGATGAACATCCTTAACAAGTGTAACAGCTAAGCTTTTCGAGAAATGTGTGCAGAAAGGAAACTGATCTCAATCTCTCAGTGGTAAAAGGTCAATTTCCCTTCCAAAAGAAGTCTTTAACCACAACTGGTCTAGCTAAATGCTGCAGTTCCGGTCGTTCGTGATTGCACAGAGATCTGGATGCTGCTGGCTGTTAAGGCATTTAATTGGATCAATCATGCAACACTGATGCAGCGGTTCAGTGAAGTCATTTCAGCCCCCTGGGACATAGCTTCAATTCTTGATTACCTCTATTGCAGGACCTAGTGAGTACATGTGGACAACACATACAGCCAATGGGCTCATGTAACATCTGGAGACCCTCAAGGAAATGTCTCGTCTTCATATTTGTTCCTTCTTTATAGGAGTTCCAGGAACACATTTTCTAATGACATACTTAATGTTAGTTATGGCCAGTCAAGAAGGCTTGCCACAAGGCTATCCTGTCAGATCTTCTCTCCTTGTCTGCAAGACTCCGCGGCTTGGAGCAGTTGAGCCCTGTGGATCTTTTATTTTCTATATATATTTTTTGGTTTTACCCCTATGATATGCTTTAAGAAATACATTTTCTGACCAGGAGCACAGTATTTGCTTTTACCTTCTGTTCCGGTTATGATACAGGATCTTCATCTCAAAGCCTTTGCCTCTTTGAGCTATTTTGTAGCCAATGTGTCCCATTCCAATGATTCCCAGAGTGGACCCTGTGACTTCAAATCCCAGCAGGTTGGTTGGTAAAAAAGCGGTTTTATAGTCCACAAGTATTTGGTGACCTAGGAAAAAGGACCAAATACATTTAAAGAGGCAATGTGCCACTAAATGTTTGTTATAACCTTGTATTGCTTCTGCAAGAGTCTCTAATGGTAATATAAGATCATTTACAGCAATGTTAACCTACACCTAAGCTGGTTTTTCCTTTGTCAACCGTCTGTATCGGGACCAATGTTTTTTGTACTCTTACAGTACAAAAAGACACTAACTAATTAACCAACTAACTAACAAAATGACTAAGTGAAAAACCAACTAACTATCACATAAAACAGGATGCACTCCCTCTGATGCTGACATATATACTGTTTATTTTGTTTTGTTTTATTTTATTCCTATTTTAAAACAACTTGTTGCATATGTCTGTTGCTTGACCTGTCACAACTTGTAGCTCCTTACATTTCTGTTCTTATGTGTAAGACTGACTTGTGTTGTAGTATAAGACTGTTGCATCTATGATAAATTAAATACTGTAATTTCCAACCACTTAAGACGGTATATAAATGCAGACAGTGGTAGCCGCTAAATGGTGCTGAGGAATTATAAAAAATAGCATAGTGCACCCTTAAAACTTAACTTAAAATTTAACTTAAACTCTATTTTGTCCCTTTGCTATTTGGCTCTATTTTAATAATGTAAGTCCACAGTGAATTAAGGGGTTTTCCAAGTGCATTTCTGCTATTTTAACAGCAGAAAAATCAGTTGCTGCATCACACACATAGCTTAAAACAGTTGTACTTCCTCCCATTCGTGCACAAAGCAAAAGCATGCGAAAATGCCAACTGCATCAGCTGACACCTAGGAAAGACACTTCCGTCTTGCTTGGATGTGCTTTGCGTTGGGTGTAAGATAGGCCCCAAAAACTTAAACATAAAATCTTTTTGTTAGGTGTAGGTTCGAGAAAGCTGTAGCCCTTGGTTAAATTTTGGGCTTGAATGGACATGTGTATTGGATCAGAGTGGTGGCACATTTTTTGGTTTGGTTCGTGCGTTGATCTCACCCTGGACAATCTTCCGTGCTGATGCCAGAAGCAGACCCATTCCAATATCTGCAGTGGCATCGCTGACCACACCCGGTGTGTTAGTGACCTTCACCCCAAGACTGGCGATGAACGGCAGATCCAGGTGGTCGATGCCCACGCCTCCATTGGCGATCACCTTCAGGGAGGGAAGGGATCGAAGCAGTGAGGGCTCAGCTGCAGGACTTCGAGCCCACATGAGAATGGCCTGGATTTTAGGGGCATGAAGAGCAGGATTTTGGAGGAACTCTCTGTAGCTGATGGTGTGGAAGTGTTGTTTCAGCAGGTCACTCAGCTCCTTCAGGTAGTCATGCTCGCTCCACAGCTCTGAGATCAGAGCACATGGCTTGTCTCCTTCCATCACCTGGGTCAGTGAAAGCAGAATGAAGTCAGACATGAAAAAAACATAAAGAGGAAGGTGCTGTTTGGAAGTTAGCGTACTCACTGACGCATTCGTGCGTTGAGTAGTGATGCCACACCAAAAAGATTAAGTTTAAATTGAAACATAGATGAGACCAGAGGCAGATTGATTGTCACAGTGCTTATTAAAGCCACAACTAGAGGGTGCTGCATAACAGTCCTCATAACAACTAGTCTCAGTACTTTATGACAGGTGCCCTGCAGGCTCCATGTCGGGGGAATGCAGGTAATGGGCCTGAAGCTGGTGCAAGAGGAAAGGTCATGGGGTTATAAGAATCAAGAGGAACCTTATTTTGGGGAATATAAACGCCTCACCAAATATCACACACTAATAATAATAATTGACTCAGCACCCACTGCACTCCTGGCCAGTGTGGAAGAGGCTTCCCTCTCTCTGTAGGCCTTCTGAAGATTTCTTCCATTTATTCCCTTATTCCTGTCACATGACCTTATTACAGTGATGTGTGAAGAAAGTGTTTAGTCTTTGATATGGAATTAATGTAAACCAATCGCTGGATAAAAGGTAGGAAAAATATTGGAGGAGTAAATATTAGAATATGACTGCTTGCAGGTATTGCATTTTGTGGATATTATGCTTAACATGCAAAATCACAGGTCAGTCCTTGAAGTGCTGAACAGTCAGGCGAATGAACAGACAGGCATTTGGACAGGCTAATGGACGGCCTGACATGGACAGGGTGTCTTTTTGCCTGCAGAGCAAAAAGACACCTGCATTTTCACCACGGACTTGAAATCTGAATCTTTTGGGGAAACAACGACTCAAAGAAATCCACTCGAAATCCACCCCCGCGGTCTCCTGCACGCCTTTGCCACTTAAAACAAGGTCATGGTTATAAATGCCACCCTGCTTAACTTTCACATTAGCATCTGAACTTGAGCTGGACATTCACGGTCAGACAAAACAAGAGAACAGACAGGGTGCAAGCGGCCGAGTCTGACCCAGTCCTCACCTGCTGCAGCTCATATTACAAAGATTTGTTGTTGTCATTTCAATTCACTTACCTTTGCCTCTTCACTTATCAGAAATTTACTTTATAGTGCATCAGACACATGATTACAATTGTATGTTCATTTTGAACAGGTGTGACAAGACTCACATACACAACTGACACACATACATGCAAGTTTTACTGTTTTCATTTTGCAAATTATAACGGTATGCCCACACTGAATTAACCGGTGACAATGTGTGATTGTAAATCAGCATTCAAGCTTCCAGTGTACTATACCTTTTGATGCCTGTGATGTGGTTGCCATGCCAGCCTCTGTGTGTTTGTCACTCTAAGAAGCCGAAGAGCTTGTGCTGGGCCCCACAGACTCCTCATGCTCCAGGCATAGGGGAGACTTGGCAATCAGACAGCCAAGTTTACAATCAGGTCAATGCTCACTTTTAAAATGTGAGGCTGAACACATACTCAAAAGACAACCAGCGACCCAGTCTCAATAAATATTAACTTTGATCTGTTTAATACTGCAGCTTCTTAGGATATCTGTGTATTTAACCTGTCTACAAGTGGGCATGCATGCTTGAATTCGAGTACCACTCCAGTGATCGAGCATCACATTACCCAAGAGGGAAGCTTGTACCGCGTGTGCATAATGTGATCGTGAAATATTAACTTATTCTCAGTCTTACCTCCTCAGCTTGAGCTTGACGGGGTTTCTCAGAGCGCTGCACTTTGTTATGGGAAACGGGAAGAGCACAATGTTAAAGAGGACGGAGGCGGATCTCATCTGGTGTTTGAGCACTGTCGCAATTTGTCCCATATGGACTCGGCCAAGTTACAGATTAATACGAGGGGCTAATCTGAGCAGACTATGTGGGCCATATTCTCCCTGTGGTATATAGAAAAGCGGGGCAGGGGGGGGATTTTGCACAACCCGGTTGAATAACTTTATTGACACTTACATCGTGGCAAAACAAACATGTTCCGTTTAGACTTGAGATATATGTGTGACGTCATGTATCATAATTATCATGTATTATAATCTGGACGAGAAATAAATCCAGGAATGGTGAAAACTGGTCCCCCAATGCATTTTGTGTAAAAAAAAAAAACCAACTGCTCTAATCCTGTTGCACGCTGGCGTTTAAATCGTTTAAAGCCTGACCACTAGGTGGCAGTGCACCATTCAACTTGAGGGCAGCCCATGGTGCTAGAGTGCAGGCAGGTTGTACCATGGGTTCATGAAAGCTATTTCTGCATGTTGTTAACACACTTGAAAGTCACAGCAGACATTTACCCGCCAGCTACTGACCCCCCTCTGTGACCCCTGCTAATGTACATCCTTTTTTTTTTTTCTTCTTTTTTTTTGTATTAACAATGACTCATCAAGCAAGGAATTAATGCATTAAACAAACACGCCACATAAGACAAACTCCTCACGAAGCGGGCCTATGTAGCCTACAGGCAGCTTGATTCAGTGTGTTCAGTCAGCAGTTAGGGTTTGGGTTCATTATGTTTTCTTTCTTTTTTTTAATCAGAAAAAGAAGACAACATAATACCACATTACTTTTTAGCTCAAGCTGATTTTGATTTTTCCATCACATTTAGTTTAATTTCATAGGACACTGATACCAAAGTGATATGACATTGACATAACTTGGTAGATCACTCCATTTTCATTCACATTTTTAAATGTGTTTATTTGATGATGATTTCAAAAGTCCAACTGATTACATTTTCAGGCAGGTAATCTGTATTTCATGTATATATTTGCTTTTCTAATCTTATATGACTTGATCCATTTTATTGGCTCTGCTATGATGTCTCCAAAACATATGAGCCACTTTTTCTGTCTCTTAAGAAACACCCATGGTCAAGCCTTTTATTTCCTAAAATGACTAAGGAAAGCGACTCCTTGAACACCGGACTGAGTAATAAATTAATCCTCCGCTGCAGTCAGTCCTAAATGCTGCAGCTCGGATCATAACTGGATCAGAGAAGTACTATGTTACTATGTTACACCAATTTTCACATCTTCACATCGGCTACCAGTTTAGGATTGATCTTAAAATGCTTTTAATTACTTTGAGAGCCATACATGGGCTAGCCCCTACTTATATCCCTGACCTTTCATCCCTTTATGATCCTGGATGCAGCCTGAGATCATCTGACGGGGCCCTGCTTTCCATTCCTGGATCAAGACTGAAAACCAAAGGAGCCTCTGCTGACAGGGCGCAGAGTCTTTGGAACAATCTGCCACAGGAGATCAGGCTTGCAGAATCTGTCCCTCAAGCTTTTATTATGTGGTATTTTTTTATTACCTTAGAAACTGCCTTAATATGTGTCTAGTATGTATGTGAATGTCCACTGCCGGAACTAATTTGTTGCTGCAAATGCACTGAATGCATTTCATTTTGTGAATGTCAACGCAGCCTTTATTTCATTGCACAGCATTTTGCTTTTGCTTTGAAAAGTGCAATATACATACAAGTTATTATTGTTATGTGTGTACGTGATTGTATGCCTATTTGTGTGTGCGTGTCTGTATGTGTATGCTGTGGTGCAGTATAATGCTCACATTAAATGCTTAGAGGTGGTAAGATAAAAAAACAAAAAAACAGTGTTTTTTAAATGTATTTTTTATTTTTATTATTATTATTTCCATTGTGCAGCTTCATATTCATACATCTACACACACTCACACATGGGAACTGCCAGTACAACTAGTTCTCTGCCACTGGCCACTGAACTGCCTTAGTGGACAAATTAAGTGTTAAGTGCCTTGCTCAGTGGTGTCTTGAAAATAGCTTGTAGGTGAAATTTTCCCAGCCAATGTAGGAATTTGAACAGGTGACATTCTTTTCACAAGCCAGCCTGTTCCTGCAAGTTTATTGTGAGTTGGTAATATGGGTGAGGAGTTGATTGGATTTGATGGGACTTGGCATTGGGAATATTTTACTTTTCAATAGAAAGGTGTTTATGGCATTTGTTGGAGAAATGTGCATCAATGTGTGTGTGTGTGTGTGTGTGTGTGTGTGTTCCAGTAACAAGCCAAAGCGTCAGGGATGGCCATGTGTGCATGGCAAGCCTCAGATCAGCAGATTACCTGCTTTTCACCGTTGCATAATCACTGACATCAGCCGTCCCAGCACCTGAACTTATAGGTATCTGTTCCTGCCCTCCCCCCTTCAGCACTTCATCCTTCTCTGTTTCTTTTCTCTCCACTTCCCTCCCTCCATCTCTCCTCAACACCTGTCACTGCTGTTCCTCTCCACCTCCTCCCACCTTTCTCCACACTTGTCCATCTCTCCACCCCGCCACCGTCTCTCTGCCACTCCCCCAAACTTTGCCACGCCACACTTGTTCTCCCTCACCTGTCTCCCCCTCCTCCCCCTCCCATCCAGCTATCTCTCCCTCTGTCACCTTCCCTTTGTCTCTCCTCCCTCTATCTGTCGTTCCAGGCCCCTACCCCCTTCACCGTCTGTCTGTGCTGGTTGGGCGCCTTACGTGCCTGGCTTTCATTACAACCTCTGCTCAAGCTCTGCTGCCACGCCCAACAAAGTGGCTTTTTTTTTTTATTTTTTTACAAAGTGCTGACTCACGTGGTCGACCGCCTCATTACACAGCATTTTTATTTATTTGTCATTTCAGTAACTGAACATGAGGGTGCTATCTACTTTGTGTCAAAGCAATCAGTGGTTTCCTTTTGTATAATCCCAGTCAAAGTCAATTTAGTGGACCAGTTCACTTTATAATGCATCTCACATGTACAGATCGTTAGCCAATTTATTTATTATTTATGATAACCCTTCATAATACACAATATACATCATGATTTTCTGCCACAGAGTGTCAGGTTGAGTTGTCCAGTAGCTGTGTGGTGTTTACAAGCAGGTGAGGACGGCTGGTACACGGGGTCACAGCTGTCACGGTACAGTACAAAGGAGATCCCGAGTGAAAAAAAAAAAGCCTTAAACCAGCTCCCCCTCACCATAATAGACTGCTGACGTGAGTCCAGTGGCCGATCCTGACTCAGCTCAGCATGCGTGGCAGAGCTCTTTGAGGTCAAGGTGTATGCGCTTTTATTTTTGCAGGTAAAAAAAAATAAAGATCTAAAAGAACAAACAAAGACGATTCTGCTGTTGTAACATGAAAGGATTATGAATGGAGCTGTGATGTCGTAGCCATGGCCTTTCATTTTCTGGCAGAAAGAAACTGCAGGGAAACATTGAAATATTCTGTGCTGGTCTGTGAGTGTCTGCTAATAAACCATGACAACCTTGAAAGGCAATAAAAACAGCAACAACAACAACATGCATAAGAGTAAGAATAAGAATAATAGTCTTTCATGAATCACCAATGCAGCTGCTACTCACTATTGGGTTTATGCACACAGTTGGACTGCTGTTTACTGGCAATTATAAAACAGGAAAATTAATTAATCTCAACAAGCAACTTGCTTGTTTTGACATGTCTCTCTGACAAATGAAAATAAAGTTCATCATTTTAGAAATTTTATATACGTTTCTTTTTTTTTGTTTGTTTGTTTATTCTGGCACTCAGGAAATTTAAGATGCTGAAATATATTAATAGTTTTTGTGAAAATGTGAGAACGCATATCATGTTAGAAAGGTAAAAATCTAATTTAAGTGTTTTTTTTTTTATTTCCACTGTGGCAATGCAGAAAACATACTTGTATGTGTGTGTTTTTCAATAATAAGAATCAGGAAGTAAAATTCTAACGCTGATCATTTAACCAGCTGATATCTGCAGTCTTGTTTTCATGAGCTCTTTCATAAGAGGGTATGATGAATAATATTGCATTAAAAATGGCTGTCTGTCTTCAGAGTTGGTTAATAATGTTTTACTGCAGATCCTTGGCCAAAACACATCTTCAGGGTTTGTACAGGTGCCGGAAATCCTTGAGAACGCTCAAATTTTAATGTGTGTGTGTTTTTTTTTTCAATGTTTAAATAAAGTGGTTGGATTTTGAATAAAATGCTTGGAGCTGCTTGAAATTGCAATTGCATTATTTTCATAGCAAGTGGCTGGGTCGGTGACACAGTTTGAACTTGAAACTTTGTTGTGTTTTCCTTTTAATTTATAACCCTAACCCTAACCCTTCTGTAGATTGCTCTGACTAAACATAATTTTGGTTGTTTATGGCACAACGACATCTGACACGGTTTGAAGAAGTGAAATAATCATTCTGAGTGGCCGTAAACAGCCGTAAGGTGCCAGAAAAGCTTGAAAATGCACCTTGGAAATGTTTGCAAAGTGCTTGAATTTGATTTAAGAAAAGGTGTAGGAACCCTGCATCCTACACCTGGCTGGAATGTCAGCTCAATACACATTTTAGACACAGTTTAAGACACAGTAATTATTCATTCTTGGATTTTGTTATTCCGGGTTCAGAAGTGCAGTCAGAAGTTATCAGGTTTGCACATGCAGAGAGACACTTGTACATACGGCTGCAATGAACCACTGAGCTGCTTACACACTCAGCCCACACTGCATGAGCCTCTGCACTTGATCTAAAATATATCACGTGATTTGGGGAGCATCTCCTTCTCCTTTCCTGGTCCAATGCCTTTGTGTACAGTTTCTCAAATATATTCTCAATTTACATTTTCTCATTTTATGGTTCAGCTCGCTGAGCTTGTTTGAGGACATCTGCACCTTTACGACTGCTCAAACAGCTTTTAAATCCTCCGATTCCCTCAGCTGTCTTTGCCACTCTTTGTTGTTGCTGTGCTCTGAGATTTTGTCACCGATCTGTCTATTTCAGGCTGGTTTGACTTTGTTGTAAGTATGCTGCTCCCTTTAGTGACTCAGGCTCCTCCTAGGGAGCGCTCAGGAGGTCCCCTGAGTGAGGAGGGAGAATTTTCCGTCCTACAGGTGCTCCCACACCTGCGTCTCTTAAGTGGTGCCACAACATCTCAACACACAACTCTCAGCATGTTCTGGTTCAGAATAAATCCACCTGCTGGGTAATCTAGTTGGCTTGACTTTCAGCCTGATGCTCGTGACGCACGGTGCTGTATAGTGAAGCCACAGGTCAGCTCGGTAAGCTCTCTGATTGCTATTGGATCACCTGCTCCTCTCAGGAGTCTAATGACCCTGCTTTGTCTACTGATAGTCAAAGGCTAGAATACACAGAGGACATCTTAAAATGATGTGCTCCTACATTGGATCAGAGCAAAAAATAAGTGATTTCAGTCACCAAAAACACAGAGAATCAAGAAAAGACGTTGTTATTGATAACAACACACTGTGATACATTCTGTCAGATGAATTACATTCAAGATGGCCCTTCCACAACACTGCTCTTAATCCAGGCCTGCTTGTTGTGGACAGTGTGTCACTTTTAGAGGTTTTCTCTCAATAAGATCACTGTACTGAACCAGGGAGGGGCTGCCAAAGATTAGCTTGCATGTAAACTTTGGGCACACTCTTCATCTCTTCTGTCAGTACAGAACAACACAAGGTTAGGTCTGTCTGGTTACATAACAGATAATCACTGACAAGTGTTTGCTGGTCCTTTACCGTGCTCTGCAGTGGCTCCTACGTTCAGCCACCAGCTAATTAGCCTTGTCGCTAAAGCCGCTGTTACCTAATGACAGAGCCCGTGCAGAACCATGGGCCAGCTGATTTAGAAGGTGGCTGTCCGGCTCAAAGCCTCTTGGTGGTAGAGCGGTGGAGGAGCAGGGCTCGCCGCTGGGGGATGGGGGCTCTCTTCAGCGGACAGCCAGCCAGATCAATGTTATGCAAACCTATTAGTCAGAGGTTGCAGTGCTAACTAGACAGTACTCAGGGACTCTCCCTCAGGGTCAAATACACCGATGAGCTCTCAGGAAAATTAATTCTGTTGAGAGTGTATAACAATTTTGCCCATCAGAAAGCAGCCAGGGAGAGAATACCACAGGTTCATAAGGTGTTACTACAATTACAACAAGCTTCACAACAATGCTGCCATGACATTGATCCTTCTGTACTAAAAGACTCACCCTGGCACAGTATTGGCTCAGGTGCCACTGCATGTTTTCTGCATAGGCAAGCACTGACACTTGATGATAGGGCCTTAAAATGACACCACACCAGATTTGCAGTTCTTGTTTGATGATTGCACAACACATTTTTGGGATTCATGTCATTTGACTTTGTATGCATCCTTTTTTTCCCCCATTTATTAAAAATAAAGTTAACCTCATCACATGTAGTCTTCACTCATAAGCGCTATTTTCATCCATCTATATACACTATAGAATACAGGTGTGACCGTAAGTTATGGAAAAATTAAAGTGTTGTGCAAGGTCAACAAACAATAGCATCATACAGCCAATAGACATGATATGATAGTGCATGCACGTATTTGCATGCATTACGTCTCAAAGCTACAAGTTCATCACTGATCAATTTTGAGATAGTCCTATTCAGATTTTTGCTCAGTGTTGTGCATTATTAATACCTGCATGTCATGCACGTGCCTCTAATGTGCATATTTCAAACATGAAGAATTTGGCCGTCATATTTAGCTCATGGTTACAGTGCAGCATTGGGAATGTGCATTGTATTATCTGTTGGGGATGTCAATGTGGGCAGGATTTTGCTGACTCAGGGGTAGGGAGGGGTTCTCAGTGTACTTTATAAGGCCATTAAGAAAACGCTCCCTGAATAAGCCCTGTGGCTTTGACTTCCACTAATCATCTTAGGCGAAGCATGGCTGCCAATGTGCCTGGGAACACCTGCACCGGGCAGTGGCTTAGCAAATGTCTGTGCACGGTTGCTATCATCATAATCTGTTTCATCATCATCATCACTCAATACTTGGAAACAAAGCTCCTAAAGTTTTTTTTTTTTTTTTTTTCCCTTCTCTGATTATCCTGGTTAATTTTATTATGCAGGCTCCATAACAAAACATCTCAGCTGAAGTCAATGCAAGTCAGCACAATGAAATGTAAAGCAATGCAATGAATTAAAAAAAAAACATTAAAAAAAAACATGAATAAAGAAGATAATATTCAACTTTATCTTTTGAATCCCCAAACAGCAGCGAAGGGCAAGGGGGCAAATATGTTCCTTGGAGTCCAACTCTGCAAGAAACTCTGCAAGCAAGAGGAATGAAACACAGCATGCATGCATTCAAGGCTATTATCCCAAAATAATACATACATACATATGACACTGGAGGAATGTGTGCAGGCCCACCTTGCACAGACGTGCACCAATACTTTCAAACAGTTGAGCATGTTTTGCTTCACCTATGAGCATTTGAAATATTTTTACAATTTTTTTCTGCAGAATTAAAACGGCAACAAATATCACAACCTCTGACTGTGTGGGCTCATTAGGAATAATGCACTGATACTGTAAAATGGTATGGAAATAACAGCAAACAGAATATTAAAGTTCATGAAAACTCATATTTAGCACCACGGGCCTGCTGGCGCCTTTATCTAACATAGCATAATAACATGAATATATTTGAGTGATTTTAGTGTTTGAAACGACATTAGCTATATTATTTTTAATCATTGGGGAGTAGAAAACCATCATCCAGGTGCCGGGTTCTTGTTGCCGGGACAACGCGGGCTCCCATTGGCCGCTGCCGCACCATGTGACCAGGGGCTTTGACGTCACGGCGAGGGGCTGCAGGGCTTAGCTGAGGTTGTGCAGCGCTGGAAAAGCCTTGTGGAGTTTAGACTGCGAGCTGCCGGGGACACGTCCGTATCGCTGCCTGCAACCTGTTGCCCTCTCCAACTTTCCGTCCACCCTGGGAGCCGCCAAGTAATGGACTATTAGACACTGAACACAACCTGCCGGCACCGCACAGCAACTTACAAGCGAGGTGAGTGGAGCTAATGTGCCGTTTCTCTTCCTGTTACTTTGCGTCCAGCTCAGGTGAGGTGATACGCCGCGCAGGAGTTTAAGACACCGAGGCGATTCCCAGGTTATTGCACCAAACTTTAAAAAGCAGCACGGCTCCGGGAATAATTGGTGGCGACGAACTGGTGGACAACATTGTGGTCTTCCACAACTTGTCGAGCGAGCTGCAGCGGACTTGCCTGTCAGCACAAGATGCTAGAAGGGGATAAAGCTTTACCTACATTTCTAATCGGATGAGGTCGCTTCATCTAGGCTAAATGAATACTTAGAGGCTCTAGGGGGATGTGTTTTTCCCCTTCACTCTTTATATTGACTTGTATCAGAGTACAAGCAGGAAGTGAAAAGGAGTCTGTTGCCCACACACACACACACACACACACACACACACACACACAGGGCTGAGGCGGGGGAAGTGGTGGGAAACAACACTGAAGGGTATCTCATTTCAGCAAATATACATGTGTCAGTGTTTGGATTCAAGCGATGCAGCGAGCAGGCGGCGGTGCTGGGCTGTGTGGGTGAAAGCAGAGGCTGCCTCACCTCAGAGGAGAGCGGAAAGTGAGTTGAAATGAAGTTATTTCACAGGGAATTCGTGCATCTGGTGGAATGGGAGCTTGTGAATGATTGCAGTGCATGATACAGCTTCCC
>OMLB01053036.1:13471-37050 GCA_900302555.1 Myripristis jacobus
TGTGAGCGTGTGTGTGTGTGTGTGTGTGTGTGTGTGTGTGTGTGTGTGTGTGTGTGTGTGTGTGTGAGAGAGAGACACTCCTATGATCCCCAGGAGGGAGAACAGGGGATTGTTCATTCAACAACAATGTAATAGCCATGTAATGCCTCTCTATTATAACTAACTCACTGTCTTGATAGCTACAGCAGGATTATATGTTATAATAAAACATCTCACCAATTCTTTGCATATTAGAAAACAACAGAATTCAATGGGGAAAAGGTTTAAAAGTAGTGTAACAGCTAGGGCGTCTGTCATCAAAATTTCACACAGCACCCGATAGACTTGAGGTCTAAAAAGACTGACTGAAGGCAAGATGGCTACTTCACAAAGCGGTCTGGAGAATTGACAGATGCACTCACTAGCCACAGTGCAAGTTTAGCAGGTTTTTGCTGGTGGAAATTTGAACCCCCTGGAAATCATTTTTTTAAAATCACTGGTTTGAAAAAAGCTGCCCTGGTAGGTCACACAGGTGGCACACAGGTGGCCAGGAGAGGGGAGGCAGCAGGGACAACCAGATGCTGCATGGAGAGACATAAGACGACGCTTGGAGAGAAATCAAATGTTATAATCAGGAGAGCGCCGCTTCAGGGGAACTCAAGCTCTTTTGCTCGATATTGCTCAACATATGAAACTACACAGAAAGATATTCCTGATAGACTCTCCGAACTGAGATCTTGGCTGGTTTCCATGAATCTATGACCACAAAAAAGTCTCAAGCACTGTCCAGAACCAATACGATTTCCACAAACAAAACAAAGTGAGGTATTATATCAAGCTGAGCCTCTCCTGGCCTCAGGCAGCCAATAGAAACAGCATGAAAATTCACAGACCGTGGAGGTGCTCACATACGGGTGGAGTCAAGAGATAATAGCCCCCTTGGTGTCAAAACCATCCCTCCAAACACTTCAAGATGCTGAACACTGACGAACATCCGCTAAATTTGTACAGAGCTCTATTTTTGGCCGCGTGGGCGTCCTGGGTGCTTGTTTTGGGCCAGACTGGCCACAGTGGCAGCGTCCTCTGTAGTTAGGCTTCTCTGGGCAGTCAGTGTCCTTTTGAGTTGAATTAAGCCTTTCAGAGAAAGAGGACGGGCTGAGTGACAAGAGAGACAGCAAAGATGAGCAGAAGAGAGGCTGGTGGAGGAGAAACAACAACAGAGGAAGTAGTATGTGTGAGATTAAAGGATTGAAATTTAAAAAAAAAAATAGAAGCAGATGCTGCAGGAGAGATAGTGACAGATACAATGTTTTGCATGTCAGAGATGATATGTGTCCTCAGATGTGTCAGATATCCTTTGCAGAGATTAGTGGGTGCTTGTAGATCACCAGATCGACATATAAAATGTCTCTGTAGCTTCTGTCTCCCACAGCAGAGCTCAGGCACGTTTTGACGTTTAGTGCAAAGTAAACAGCACTCTCCTCATGCAATCAGTGGCAATTTGGTGTGAGAATCTGTGTGTCTGGTGTGCATGTGTGTGTGTGTGTGTGTGTGTGTGTGTGTGTGTGCATGCCCATTCTTCAGGCAGTCTTACAGCTCTGCCCACCTTCTTGCAAATGTTTTTACTGTCACTTTTCAGCTTGTTCTCGTGCACTCTCTCATAATAGCTTCTGTGTCATCATTGTGGTTTTCTGCAGCGCCTTGACGCATGAAGCTCGCTGACTGACAATGGAGGCTAATGTGTGCTGCATTACGATTATGTCGCTACCTCAGCTTTCTAAAAAAGGGTGGACAGACGGGATTTTAGCAAACCTTTTGAAAAGGAGTGAAACTCTGAAGTGACGGGTGGCGTGTATGACATTATCAAGCAAAGGCACAGTCATACAAATGTGTTTTAATTCGTTGTTCCTGCAGAAGTCACCTGTAGAGCATAATACATAGCTGCTAATGATACAGAAAAACAATACCTTGTTAATTGTACGCATAATTGGAGTGCTGTTTGTGTCGAGGCAATTCCATTATTTGAAATTCATTAAAATGACAGATGGAGGCAATATTGTTGTAGATCTGGCCCCGGGGTTTTGTGAGAGTCAAGGGGAACACGGGCTTTTAAACACCAGGAAGTGTCAGGAGATATTCTGGGCTATTTCTAGAGCTGTTGCTATGAAAAGTTGTGATTTAGGAGTGACCCCCGACGTCCAGCCCCCGAAGAGGAATGCTTCATTGTAAACCGTGTCACTTTAATCCGAAACTCTCAGCTCACATTCACATCCTTCGGAGGGAAAACTGCAAAAGAGGATGTTGTTGGCATCCATCCCCCGAAGAAACACATGCAGAAATGGTGCTGAGAGTGATGAAGAGGTGCGGTGTAAGTCTCTGTCAGTATGTAGTGCTTATAGTTGGAGATTTAAGCAGCGGCAGCCCATGTGTGACCACGCTGGTTTGGCCGGAACAGTGACTCAAAAGCTAAGGCTAAACTTAGTTTTTGGTTGATTCAGTGTTATTAATATAGTTTGGGATTTTTTTTTTTTTTTACTTCTCTATAGTGATCTTGTTTTTAAAATTTCAGTTTAAGTTCAGTTAGTTTTACAAATAACTACTATCATTTCAGTTCAGTTTTTTTAAAAATCTGGTTGTCACTTTAGTTTGTTGTAATGACCTTGATTTGACTGGTGTGATGATCCCTGTTTGGACTAAAGACTGACAGGAGATGAAGAAAATGTTTGGTGAAGATGTTCAGGGGCGGGACGTCTTCCTCAGCAATCAGACTCCGGTGTAGTTTGGACCAACCGTGGGCCAGCGCTGACCTTACTGAATGACAGGCGCAGATAGGGTTGCAGTCAGATATTCACGGAGACAGTAAGCATGCTACAGCGAACAGCCCGAGTCACGGTACTTGTAACGTGAGCACCGGTGTCCCCGAAGTTATGCCACGGTGCCGCAGTCTTTGATGGCTGTGTGGAATGTGCATCCCATCAGACATTTGGTCACCAGGGCATTGTAACAGTATAGGTTTGAAGACGATCACCAGAGAACATGGTGGAGTGTCCCAGTCTTCTGGTTCACTGCAGCTCGTAGTTTTTAGAGTCTGACGCTAAAAATAAGTAAAAGTCAAAGTGATGTAAATTTCAAATATAGTCCAAAGCAGACAAGCAGTTCACTCAGTACCGAAAGTGCCAGGTGAAGAATGAACATGGCTAACTTTTAGATATTTGTGGGCTGTCCGATTGTCAGACAGTTCAAATAGTGTTTTGTTTTTTTTGTTTTTTTTGGTGTGTGTCTTAAGTTTTATGGGTCTTACGTGTCTTTTCGAAGATCAGTTTTGTGACACAAACCGTATGAGCTGTCTGTGC
The DNA here is from genome assembly GCA_900302555.1 of Myripristis jacobus. NCBI lineage: Eukaryota > Metazoa > Chordata > Actinopteri > Holocentriformes > Holocentridae > Myripristis > Myripristis jacobus. The sequence goes on from OMLB01053036.1 coordinate 16,804, forward strand.
TCAGCTGCCTACAGCAGGAGAAGCCGTCTTCAGCAGAATTTCAAACGGCTTTGACTTAATAACATAGCACTGATACGACTTTGATGTGATGACGCAGAATATAAGTGGAGATTTCAACTGAAAACTGCACAGCGGTGGATGAAAGCCGAGTTTGGGAGAAAAGCGCGGTTACAAGTGGCAAAGTCTTCTGATTTCACTAGCTGTGGAAGAAGGTTGACCAGGCCAGCCGTGTTTCCTGCCACTTAAATGGCACCGGCGTTGATCTTTTGATAAAAGGTTACAGTTGTAAATTTACACAGCAGGTGCTGTTTGGTTTGAGAGTACATTGCCAAAAGCCCAGGTCTCAGATTCATCTTTTAATTTCCAAAAACATAGCAACAACAAAACATATTGAAGGTAATGGTGTAATGGTTTGAAAGAAACAAATTAAGGGATATGAAAATTGCTTGTAACATTGCAGGCTCGCCAACTGCTGCCAACTGAACCTGGTCCAACATTTCCCTCCTTTTTTGGAATTGGCTATATGAGCTGCAGCATCCCTTTGCCATCCAAGAGCAACTGAAGCGTGTCACAGCAGCTTCAGAAATATCACTCCCCAGAACATAAAATAAAACAATTTCAGAGTATGATGATCTCACATTTTACACCAGACAGTATACACATGGCAGCATTTCCTTGCAAGAACATAAACATCCGATGAACTGGTTTTAATATACAATTGTGCAGCTATTTCGAAACTAAAGCTGCTCATCATGGTTCTTCAAAAAAAACAAAAAACAAAAAAAAACAGCTTACAACACTATTTTTTGCAAACATCTCCAGCACTGCAAGGTTAAAAACTGCATGGCATATTGCGTGCCATGCGTTAAGTACCACAGAGGACGGAGAGTACTTATGTTGTGTGAGCCTCAAAGATGTGCATGTGTGTGCGTGGCGTTGCCCGAATGCAAAATCCAAATCACTTTCCTCTTGCATTTGAATCGGGGTAAATCAGGTTATTCAAGTTTGGTTGAGGTCTCGGCTCGTTTGAAAGATGAGAAAAGTTGGCCTGGCGGTAGTTTACTAGACTTAAAACATGGTACTGATGAGAAACAGTCATTTCACTTTGACCTGTGGATAAAGATCAGGTTTCAGATGCTGCAGGTCTAATTATTGCTTTCCTGTTTGGCCTCAGCTCTGCAACCTGGCAGCAGACGGGTCATATTTCATTATGAATGTATCTTTCATGGGTGTCAAACAGAGAGTCACTGTGCATGAAGTGGATGTCACTCTAGCTTGGTCCGTGTCTCCGTTAGCCTCCCCACCTTCCAGCTCTCTGTTCTTGCTAGTTGGATTATCCGTGGGACTCTTGGGCTAAGATTTACCTGCAGGATATAAATGGAGACTTCTGCCTGTTACGTAAGCAGCCCACGAGATGTTCTGGGATGAGTACCTTGCAGAGGACCTTCAATTCCAACCAGCAAATAATAAATCAACTGCTCAGCTGTTGCATTGCAGCGCTGTTAATTCAAAACTTCACAAGGGGAAAAATATTGACTGAGCGGTTGTGAGGGGCTCGATGTGGTTTGCTCAGAGAATAGGAACAAACACAAAAGATTTTGCTTTATGTCAACACAAAGTAATGGAAAAAAAGATGTTTCCTTGTAATACAAAACACAGTTGCTGTGACGGGGGTTTTTTCAGTCAGGGACAAACATGACTTTAAGGAATCTGTCTTTTCACAAAAGTATACCCTTCATTCATATTTTATAGAAATGAAAACAAGGTACCAGTTTTTTCCAGGTACCAGGTTGTTTTGAGTAACCTCGAAGAAGGCCATTGAAACGCTGTATAAATGAAACAATGACACCAAGGAGAACAAGCCTGTTTTAGCCTCCGACATCCAGTTGATGCTTTGCATGATTTTATGTGGCTGTCTTTAGTCAGCTTGCAGTGCTGCTGGTGGATGTGAAGTGGTTTCAGGAGGAAAATATAGCACAAACCTCAGCACGCTGGTCATGTCCTCTGCTGAAGAGCTCAAGCGTGGTAAACACAGCATGTGTATGGTTAACATGTGTGCAGCCTCTGTCATTAGAAACTGAGAGTGACAGCCTGTTCAGTACCGGCTAATACCTGGACAAACTGAGGTCAGCGCCTCTATCTCAGGCCTGCTCCCTTCTCAGACATGCTCAGAAAGTTAAACCGGTGCCTGATGTTCATTTGTAGGTAGGACTCGGCTCGTCCATGCGAGCCAGGTGGTCATCACAGCCTCGGTTATGTAACGATGCCATCACTGGTCTGCTAGCAGCACCAGGTAAGAGCCTTAGAGGTTAATTGTAGGCCATGATCTCAGAGACTACAAGTCCCAGAAATAGCTGACTTCTTAGGCCAACTGGTCCTTGGGATGTTCGGTGTGGCTCTGATCTCTTGTCCCGCCGTCTCCTCTGTTAGAACACACACACACACCAACAGCCAGAGGTGCAATGTTGTAATTAGAAACCCAACTGCATCAGATTAATGAAGAGACAGAAGAATGGGGAGATGGAAAAGGCGGAGAGGAGATATGATGTAGCAGGCTTTCAGTTTGTGAAAAGAGTGGACATACAGTGCAACAGAAGAGCTTCATTTTCCATGGAAGAAACCTCAACACATCATAAACTACACTTTAGGTTATACAAAGCCGTCAGCGAGAATATAAACAAGAGTGCATGCTGAAGGTAGTCATAGCACAATAGACTTAAGTGGTGTATCACTTCACATTGGGTGCAGCTCGTTATGCATGAGTGAGTTACGGTTATCATTTCACTTGAAGGAGAAACAAAGTAATGAAACACATTAATAATGTCTAGAATTACTACAGTTATGTACTTGAAGAATATTTCAAAGGTCACATTTCAGACTAAATTCATGCTGTAACTCGTGTTGTTCTTGCAAAGGAAATACTGCAGCAGCAATCGCTTCGCTGTTTTCCACAACAAAATTCACTCCTCATTTTGAATAATGGAGAGAGAAAAACCTTTTAGTGCCACACCGTCTACATTACTAATTTGATGTGAGCAACAGTAAGTGTACTTGGAGCGTGTATGGTTATGAATTCAACTAAAAAACACACGAATACAACTCATGACTCTTGAAAGATGCTGATTATATGTTGCTGTGTTGATTCCAAGGCGGTATGTAAAGCAATATGCTTCAGGAGTGGCGTTGCCTCACACTCGCACACAACAGATTTGAATTTGAGTTTATTTATTATTTTTTTCCCCACTGGCTGCCAAAAACAAGAGCGATTGTATGGTCGGTCACCATGACAACACAGTCTCAATAATCATGGAAACACTCCACAATCCATTAAGCAATTAAAATGCAGATTGCAGACTATGTGGCGATCCTGGTCTGCTGTGAGCCACTCGCCTCATCAGACAAAGACGAGTTTATGAATGACATGAATGGATGTAGTCAGGATGACGTAGATTGGTTGATTGGCTGGATGACTAAGTCCTGTGTGTGTGTGTGTGTGTGTGTGTTTGTGTCTGTGTAGGTGGGTGTGTGTGGGTGGAGGGACAATAAGTCGGACTTGGGCTGAAACGCCTGAAAGGAGCGGTCATTTTGGATCACATCTTGATGCCCTGGAGGCGACACTAACAGTAGTGGCACACCAGATGCCATTTCACCAGGTGCACATTTTGCTTCCAGCCATTGTCTGTGAGAAGCAAACAGCCCTGTGTGCACAGCATGACAGGAGGGCCGTCAAGTGAACAAGCCTGATGTGCGATCAGGAATGTTGAAGTGAACGCGGGAATCAGTCGCAACTAGGGCTGCCAGAAAATAACAATACATTTTAGTATTGACTGTACAGTTTTTGATTATTAGTTAACAAGCAAAATTCAAGGCAGACAGTGGTTCAATTTGTGTTGTGTTTAAAGCCCTGACCACCAGATGGCATTGTTGTAATCCATCGTCAGCCGTTTGACTCTTCCACTGGTAATGTAACAACAAAAACTGAGACGGGGAGAAGTAAGCACATATCAGTTTTCCTAAAATGAGATTTTAAAAAGTTGAAATATCGCCCTGCTTAGAATATCGCAACATATTGAAGCCTAACCCCTGAACTGTGATGCGATTCTTGGCAATACACAGCCCTAGTCAGAATTGGGCAAAAAATCTGGCTCTCAAATCCTCCCGATGATAAAATTTTTACTCCTAGCTCCGATTATTGTTTGATTGGAAGATATGTTTGAATTTCTCATCACGTGACCCATGTTTGTCAGGCTTGAAATTGCTTGGAATGAAGTTGCGAACATTGCCGGCCTTCCTGGTGTGTAGCGTTACCTGACGTAGCCTAAAATATTGTAGCTGCCAACATTATCCTATCTCGTTTTAGTAGCAGTTGTCACTTGGAAAAGCATAAACTCAAGATTGTTTACTCATTCATTGATTGTGGGTTTTACTTGGGTCAAAGGGAATGCAGAAAATTCTAACATACAAAATGTGTCAGTATAAACAAGTGATGTTAAAGAAATCAGGGATTTCCTTGGATGCTTGACCGAGTTTTGACAGAGCAAAGCGACGCTCGTGTTTGGTTGGCCTGTTCTGTATAAGAGCTACGGTTCAGGACAGTTCCTCCACACATTCACAGGAATTATTGTGGGACTGCATAGACATGAGTAGGCATGTGGTGTACAAATGCGCTCAGGCACTTCAAGCACATGTCTTTGCACACTTCTGTTTTTTGTTTATATTTTCTCTGCGCCTTGCTTGTCACTTTGACATTTTAGCATTTCCTTGCACAATTACTTTTTTGTCTCTGCATCCCGTCATCTTGACATTTTGTTTTTATTTTGTACGTAGCTTGTTTGCACCAATATCTTGCACGTTTTTTTGTTCATAATGCTCTGAGCACAGTGCGGAAGTCTACCAGAAAGCAGCAGTTTTCAGACAGTTACAGAGTTTGTGAAATTCAACCAAGCATACACCATCGACTGTAAATACTAACATTGAGTGAAACACATTGACAAAGACGCATTTTAGTATGAAACGATGTGTCAGTGATCTGGAGTTTTGTGAGCACTTACAGGAACAGCCCTTTTTTTTCGGATTACCAGCTGATTTTTAACTGGAGGGGTGGAGAGTTGCCGGGGTGGCAGGTTAGCTGACATGTAGGCCAAAAGGTTGCTGGTCATCATCCGTTATTAAATCATGGAAGGACTATGAAATAATCTGTCACTATCATTTGTTTGTTTTCATTTTATGCACAATATCTGTACAATTGCAGGTGAAACCCAGGTTGACCCGGAGTGAGACTGTGCGGCATATTTAAAACTTTAATTATTTTTCCTCTAAGTGCCAGTTTTGCTGTGTGTTGCTATGCAAACCAAAAATTTAATTGAGCAAGTAACAAATGAGTTCACTAATAAGTTGAAAAATCCAAAAAGTGGTGTCCTGTTTCTTATTCCTACGGTCTCTGCCCAAAATATGAACTCCAAAGATTGTATTACACGCACTGAAGATTTAATATTAAAATGATGATGTTCAGTAATAGCCAATATGGTATATATGCAATCTTTTGTCATGGTCTGCAGATTGTGTTATATTGTCCCTGCTTGAATTTGCCACTCTGCCAACCACAGGGGCTGCTCTGCTGTGAGTTGATACTTGTGGGTTGTATAATTTGTTTGTACACGTAGCCGCTCACAGTTTTTACCGTCCTCTATCTCCCAGCCATCTCCCTTACCCATTTACCTCTGTCTACCTTGAAGACGGGCATGCTTTTGTCTTGTAGTTTAGCCGTCCTCAGCTAGACCCCCGCTGTGTGGCTGCTGATGTGCATTGCTCCAGGGGCAGCAAATGCGTGAACAGGTGTTAATCTATTCTCCGGCATTCACACCGCTGGTGAAGGAAACAAGAGGTAACAGCAGGGAACTCATTAGAGGTTGTTCTCACTTTGCCAAAGCCCATTGTTTACTCTGAGTTAATTAAAAGGATTATAGCTGTCTGTATATGGAAGGTGTGTACATGCATGTGTGTGAGAGCGGGCGAGCGAGATAAGGACACCTCTCTCATGGTTGTTGCGAAGAGCAATTAACAAGATTCATGACAAGGTTGGGAGTTTTATTCAAAGTGATTGAACTCGCCCACAAAACAACAACAACAACAACAACCATTCACACATTCTTTTTCTGTGTGGCCGACTAGACAACAGCAGAGAAGTAAAATGATGAAGACTGCAGGCGTAAGGCTCAGCATCTGGCCACTCAGTTATCCACCTCCTTTTGAATACGACAGTTATGTTTGCTGGTTAAAGGGGCTTTTACGTGTGTGTTAGTGAGGCCAGTCAGCACAAGACTGATCAGGAAATGCAAGGCTGCATACTAAAGTTTAGACTTAATTGGGTTTTAAACTGTATGAGTAATAACATGAGTTTTTGGGTGTTGTTTTTTGTTGTTGGTTTTTTTTTACACGTCTATGAACGATCTTCTTAGCGATCATATTTATACTAACTTTGGAACCTTAAGACACTCTAAAATAAGTCAAGCACCCTACCTGTAAATAGAGAAGTGACGACAGGTTTATTTTCCCCTGTTTGCAACAAGTACCTGCTCTGTACTCCACGTTGGCCTGACCTGACACCGCCGGCTCTATCTGTCATTATCCGCGGCTAAGCTTAGAACAGCTTCGCTCTGTCTTTAGCCTGAAGATCCCAGCAGCAGCTCGCTCGCCTGACAGGGCAAGGTGCTAAGGACATTAGCTGTAGTGTACGTTTTGTTGATGAACTGTATGCCCTTGTTGTGTGCACAGACTCCCTGTCGGCTTTCTAAATCAAGCCGCTCATTACAGAGGAGAGATTCTCTTATTGTGAAACGTACAAGTTGGATTAGCTGGGCGTTTGCTGCACCCATAGGATCACACTGCTATGTCTTAATTACATGGCTGGCAAGCACACACCATGCCATTTAGACCCGATAGGTCAAATCGGTCTCAAGTTTCACTAACATATATCTTGTATCTTTTTGCCCTTTTTGCTTTCTGCCAATGCCCTAATTCACTGATGAGAGAAACACCTCTTAGGAATGCTTTATCAAAACCCAAACTAGGTCAACAAACTGTCTTGATTGTCAAGTGCACTGGATGTAGGAGCGAGTGGTGAGGTGTGAGCATGACTGTTGCTGCAGGAAGTGGAAATTGCATCTGCAGAGACACACACACGCACACACATGCGCGCACACACACCTAAATAAACACAGTCAACAGCAGTGTGGAGGAAAGCTGAGAGGTGTGCCTGCAACTGAGAGGTTATCACAAGCGTATCTGTTACAAGTGAGGGTGTGGTTGTGCATCTGGGGAGGTTTTGCACCGAGAAAACATTCGGTGGTCTTTTTCAGCAGGTGCAGTGTGTGAGACCACATACCTCAGCCTGTCACTGTGCTCCTTGTTGTGCTGCACTATGTTTGTTTTCTGTTTCATCGAGTCCATTCAGCCATTAACTCATCTTATTTATTTGCACAATGTAATGAAACATGAGCGAATAACAAGAAAAACTAATTGAGCAGACAAGATTAAAAAAAACCTCACCAACAGACAAACTGACAGCAAATAACAAGAAGAAACAAAAGATAAACACTACATTATCAAGATATGAAAATAAAATAGAAATAAAAAAGTTGTGTTGACACAATGTCACACTCAGACTGTTCTTTTTGTTTGCTGTCTCTCTGCTGCATCTTCAGCAAGGCTTAAGGTCATTTCATATAATGTCTAAAAACCTTTCTCTCTCTCTCTCTCTGTTTCTGTCTCTCCTCCCACACTGTCAGCAGTCTAAAGCACCACCGATCTCCCGTCATCAGCAACAGACACAGAAGCAGCAGCCATGGGCAAACAGAACAGCAAGCTCCGTCCCGAGGTCATGCAGGACCTGGTGGAGAACACGGACTTCACCGAGCACGAGATCTCCGAGTGGTACAAGGGCTTCCTGCGGGACTGCCCCAGCGGCGCGCTCTCCATGGAGGAGTTCAAGAAGATCTACGGCAACTTCTTCCCGTACGGCGACGCCTCCAAGTTCGCCGAGCATGTCTTCCGCACGTTTGACGCCAACGGGGACGGGACTATAGACTTCAGGGAGTTCATCATAGCGCTGAGCGTGACGTCCCGCGGTCGGCTGGACCAGAAGCTGAAGTGGGCCTTCAGCATGTACGACCTGGACGGGAACGGCTACATCAGCAAGGCCGAGATGCTGGAGATTGTATCGGTGGGTCCGATGTCATAGTCTGGGATGATGTTTTGGAGTCTGTGTCCTCTAGTTTATTTCTCTCTTTTAACTGTTAATACTATCTGCCTTGTCTTTGTCTTCCCCTCGGCCTTATATCGTGTAACTTCTAGAGGCCAGTACATGCAATCATAGTAAAGCTGTGCCGTGTACCCTGGTTCTGAAAGTTTTCCTCCACTGAAGCAACATTTTGCCCAGCCATCCACACCAGCTGCTACATCATATATCCATCTGCCTCTGTGTTCTGCACCATTTGACTCCCCAGAGCAGACAACCAGCCACTGTGTAATTTTAGAAACTAGCAGTTTCTCCCAGGTCCTCAGACATCTCTGCACAAGACTTAGCCGTGGTGTATTTCTAGAGTAGAGCGGCCTCCCTCTGATCCGCATATTGACTCAGCACAACACAGAGCAGCTAGGAAAACGTTCCCTTTCAGGCCCTCTGCAGCTCCACTTTTACTTTAAAATGGACGTCTTACACAGTCCCTCTTGTTTTTTGGCCACAACACCGAGCCCCGGATAATCTAGGGATGTATGATAGGGATCTCAGGCCTTAACACACGTCACCAGATGTTCATGTGCAGTGGCCTTAACACACACACACACACACAGGCATGTACACACACATGCCACCCTGCAATCCCTTACACATGTTGTTACATCATATATCAGTGTGCTAAATCAAGCAGCACCAACTGTCGAGAAGTGTGTAATGCCATTGTCTAAGTTTAGGATCTCCAGTTATCTTGTATGTGTGTGTGTGTGTGTGTGTGTTTATAGGCATGCATCTCTATGCATGTGCCTGTCTGCATTTGTGCTCATGCACTTATGTTCAGAGTTGGGGCAAGTGAGCGATTTAAAGAAAAGTTTTGCAAATGACTACGCCACCGTTTACGATGAAATAGAACCTATAATCATTTAGAGGAATATTGCAGGATTTTAACAGTCCTCTGCTTTGGAGGCTTATTCTAAAATGAAGGTCAGACAGAGAAATGGAGATGGAATTAGAAAGATAGCAGGAGCACACGGGAGAAGGAGAGGGATTAAAATATTGAGGAAGGAGACCACGAGAGCGACAGACAGATAGAAAATTAGATAGAAGAATGAGCAGGTGGAGCAAGGCTTTCGCCAACTGTCTGGTTCCACCAGCAGGCTGGCTGTGTAGTCTTGTTCACGGCGGCGGCAGCAGCATCTGTTTGTAGCACGTTTGGTTCCATCCAAAAACATGACCTGGCCAAACTGACGTATTAGCGTTCACTATTAATGTTGAAAAGAAATATTGTCATTTCTTAGTTTGATAGCAATACAAATCCATGTCGATGCTGTAGAAAACTATGTCATGGTTCAGTCCACGCAGATACTAAACTATGTTGTCAAACAGGAAACTTAAATATTTTTCACCCCCATTAACAAGGACTAGCGATACTAATAAGCAGTAATGACGTATATTTTATGTCTCAGGAACAGAGAGGCAAGGGAATGATAATTAATTAAATTAATTAATATAATTAATTAATTAATCAAATTCAGAATTTGACCACATATGTTATAACAGCTGCCCAGCACTTGCATGCCCACAAAGATTCCCATCAGTTAGCGGTAGTGATAAGAGGAAAACAGGTAAAATCTAGATAATCGTAAAATTGAAAAAAGTAAAACAAAAAAAACAAAAAAAAACAAAAACAAGATTTCATTTTTTGGCCATATCGCCCAACCCTAGCATTCAGACATGAAAAATATCTTGGTTTTCACTTTGTAGTCAGACTGGGCAGCAGAGCCAAACTGAAATTAAAAAAACTTCTTTATCCCCACACACAGATTGCCGTTTCACTCACTTTGTCTCTGCACTTTGTCCTCCGAGTCAAACAGTCCTGCTCATCTGAAGCTGCTTGACCAGGATAACCCAAAATGTGATATATACTGTTTCTGATTGGCATCATTGGTATCACATGGAGGTAGTTGAATCAAAGTAAGTTTTTACTTACTTGACTGAGACGTCTACTGTTTGGAAAATGTGACACCGGCTCTCACAAAATTAGAAATGGCACGCAAGGACATTGAATTATGGCACGGTCGGCGCTCATGAATAAGCTTTTTTCTTTTTTAGCGATGCAGATATTTGAGAGAAAGCCTTGGCTTGTTGTGGCTGGTGGTAGTTCTAGACTAGTGAAGACATCTCTGTCTAATTGCTCCATCTGTCTGTTCCTCTGCCTGCAGGCCATTTACAAGATGGTTTCTTCAGTGATGAAGATGCCAGAGGATGAGTCCACACCTGAGAAACGCACAGACAAGATCTTCAGGCAGATGGACACAAATCGGGATGGTAAGACTTTCTCTCACAATTCAATACTGATACAAAAATGTAACAATACGTATTGTACGGTAGAGCCATGAATCTGACAGCTGTATTTGATTCTGTTGTATCACAAATGAGATGGCTGCACGGACTGCATGGCTATAGATATTTAACAAATTACCAAAATAAATGTGCCAGGTCACTTCCACAAAGGTGTTTGTCCACAAGCTTTTTAGTCACACAGTGTCACATCAGCCTCAATTTATTGTAATGAATAAAGAGGATAATAAATAATAAACAGGGATTGAACTGATGCTGGAAATCCTTGAAAAGGCTTGGATTTTCATGTGGCATTTTCAAGGTTTGAAAAGTGGCTGCATTGTGAGTCCAGTGCTTGAAACAGCTTGAAACAGTAATTGCATGACTTTCATAGTAAATAGCCGGGTCAGTGACACATTTTGAAAGTTGATACTTTATGTTTTCCAATTAATTTCTCTCCCTTCTGTCACATCTGATTTAATGTGACGAAGAAGTGGATTAATCATTTTGAGTAGCTGTGAACAGTCGCAAGGTTCTGGAAAAGCTTGAAAATGCCAGAGAAGTGCTTGAATGTGATGTGGGGCGAGGCGGAGGACCCCTGTTTTAATGGTTTTGTCTGTGTGTTTCTCAGGTAAACTGTCCCTGGAGGAGTTTGTGGAGGGAGCGAAGAACGATCCCTCCATCGTGCGGCTGCTGCAGTGCGACCCCAGCAGTGCTGGGCAGTAAACGACTGGACTCTTCCACCACAGTTTGATTTATTTGACTAATTTAAAAATCTCTCCCCGTTGACCCATCTGTGATTGTCGATCTCATCACTTTAGCTATGGAGGCACATGCAGTAACACACACACATGCACAGGAAGACGTACAGGCAACATGCAAGTGTTCCTGCACGTACTAGAAATACCAAAGCCCGGCATTCATTTAATGATTGAGACACGCACAAACACACACACACACACACACACACACACACACACAACATACATGTGCCTCTCTACGCCTGGTCAAAAGCTACAGACAACACGGGTCCCAGATACGGTACACACAGCTACAGTCCCATCAAAGACTCGCTAAACACTGAATCTAACCTGTCCGGGATGATGGCCTCTAAGGATAATCCATCAGATGCATGAAGTATGTCCAGCCTTTTGAGAATTGAGCCGAATCCAAGTCCGCTGTTCTTTTTATTGTTTTATTTGTGACATTTTTTAAGCATTGCTCCTGAGTATAAAAAAAAAAAGGGAATAATGGCCGACTTGGGCTCTGTGACGGTGGGCAGATCTTTACAAAGTCTTGTGTAACTCTGCAATGTAACTCCGTGTTAACACTGGATGTCATGAAGTATGTGAGTCTGCAGCCGCAAAACGTTCACAGCTGACAAGAGCGGATATGCATACAGGAGCTCTGGAGATGTTAGTTTTTAACCATAGAAGAAGATTTTTAGAAGGGATGAAAGATTCTATTAAGATATATTGTGGAGGAATGTTAATCGAAATGTTGAAGAGTAATATTCTGAATACAGATCACAGCATCTGTCACTTTCAAGAGGAGTGACTTTATGCCACGTTCTGTGTCCACACACACACACACACACACACACACACTCAAATACGAACTTGCATACATTCACCTCACTGACAACTACATGAACTTGACAACTGAGCTGTGATCCTCTTTCTTCATCTATGGTTCAAGGAGTGTATGAGCAAAAGTGTTAGGTGATATAAATAGAAAATATATACTTATATATTCTTTTACTCTGTGATAACGTTGCAGTGATTTCCTGCAATGGGAGAGATTCACTTTAAAGTTACGACATAAATTATTGGAATGTGATACATTTTATTTTGTTTTACTTGATGAACATGATATGAAATATGTACAGTATATTCACTCATATTTATGCTAGAAATGTAAAAAGGAGAGGACCACACATAATGCTACGCATTACGCTTTGAACATCCACTGCTTCATACAGTGTACAGAGCTTGTTTTTCCCCTTTTTGGCCGCAAGAAAATGACAGTTGTCACAATAAAAAGAAAAAAAGAAAAAAACAAGCTCCCCCTCCGAGCGCCGTGGTTCTGCAGCCATTAACTTTATATTGCACTATGCTTGTGTGTGTGAGCAGGCTGCTTCTCAAAGTGGTGTACGCTGGAAGTGTAAAGGTTATCAAGTTTTGGAGCATCACATCTTGTGAATGTGCACTTTTCTTTCCAAGTGTGTTTGAGCACCGAGGTACAGATGCATTTTCATGTGTAATGCAGTGATGGAGATTACAGAGAAGACGTGTATGACTCCTTTGCGCACTGGCAGGGATGTAAAAGCACACTTTAATAACAATCTGAACTGAACAAACGCCCCACTGCTTCGTTTGTTGGCGCTGAAGCCAGTAGCTGGCGTCGGCAGCGCCCCCTAGACTTGGCCATGGTCTCTGTAGGATTGCAGGTAGCTGTTTACTTTGCCCCGACTGCTAACACTGCCTAATTTACGCCTCGACAGTGGCTGCCACTGCTAATGATTAAGCAGCATGCGACGGTTTCACGAGTGGATGAATGGGACTCGGGGAAAACATGAATTCTCTGGGCTTCTCCACATTTCAAACAGGCGATCAGGTACTCAGTCCCTCATTTCATTCAATAGCATATTGTGGTCAAGTGCCAAATATAGACAAATACAAAAAAATTAAAAACAAACAAAAAAAAAACCAACAACACAGTATTGTATCCATTTATACTGTACAAATTGTTACCTGTTGAACAAAAAAACTTTGTCACTGTATCATTTTGTAGATTTTGTATTGTTACTTGCATTATGTGTTCTGTGTAGGATGTCCATTTTGTTATTCAAATAAAAGACAAAATGGAAAAAATGGCTGACTGTTGTTTATTATTGTTAATATTCTTATTGTCCCCCCCCAATGCTGCCAGGCATAATGTTGCATTAAAAGACGTCTCAAATTCTCAGTTTTCAACAATTTAAGCAACTAACACACAAGTGCCTTGCCTCCCCCCTCAGAGGCAGTACAGCATCTCTAAGGCTATTTGTTGACACACACATAACTGAAAACTGGCGACAACTGTGCATTTAAAAACATGAGTAAATTCAAAAAGTGTGACTGCCTTTTGCGTAAAATCTACACGATATGTCACTGAAATGTAAAGTACTTGATAAATCACTAAGGCATTGCAAAACAATGTTAAAAGCATTAATAAATAACAGCTAACAAAAGACAAAAACAGGGGACTGGCATGCAAAACAAAAGGCTGCTAAATTACAAATGAAAACACAGACGTGACTAACATTCAAACTAATTCAAGATGTGGCTATGTACAGTACATCAGGCATTTCATGGAGCTACTCCTGACCGTTATTTGGCAAAAAAAAAGGAAAAAAAAACACAAGTCTGTACAAGATGAGAATATAAGTACAAACATATTCTTTTATACAATAAAAATAATTATCAAAAAAGCAAAAAGTGGAAGGGCTGGGTGTGTGGTCCATCATTTTGCTACACGATGTGGAGGAAGTGGATATGACCAGTTCATTAGAATTCGACTACTGGCTCCCCTCCAGTCATTTTCCTCCTCCTCCTCCTCGTCTTCCTCCTGGGCAGAAAACACAGCTTGCTTCATTTTGTAACAGCGTCAGACAGAGAGATCGTTGATCCTTGTGTTGAATCGGCTCTGGTAAATTTGCCGCCGGAGGAACAGCGTCAACGGTCGATCAGCGTTATCAGCCGATCAGTCAAAAGTCCCGCAGATAAATCAGCCGCCTGGCGGTCACAGGGTCTCTCTGAGCGTCCTGCGGTCCTCCAGGTCAGCTGATGAGCAGTCAGATCTCCGTCAGCGTGATCTTGTAGGCGTCTGCGTAGCTCTCGATGTTGAGGATGAACGTGTCTTCGTTGGAATAATGCTCGATAATGTTGTCGTCCATGTTCACCAGTATCCTGAGAGAGAGAGAGAGAAAGAGTGAGACGATGCTATTCTGATATTCCTGAAAGATCAAAACATTTTCACAAAGCATCTTTGAGGGAGAAAAAAAGGACAAGAAACTGCTCACTGCTCACCCTTTTTTACTCTTCTTGTATACCTTGGCCATCCTCTCCGTGGGCACCCCGTATTTCTCTGATATCTATGAAAAACAAGCCGGTTGGTGAATACGTGCTCTGTCTACATTTCTAAATTAAAAAAGAAAAAAAAAAAGCGTAACATTGCTCATTCCCATGTGCTGAAAGCCACACACACACACGCTAAACATAGACCCAGAACACAAACAAACCCCTTGTGTGCTTGAAATGCCTCTCACACACAGAGACATGCAAACACAAACAGCGATAACTCACAGCATCCATCAGGCCTCTGAGTGTGGGAGACTTGAGCATCAGAGCATCAAAGACCTCGTCCGCCTCCTTCCTCACGTACAGCAGCACTGAGGACAGAGGACACCGACAGATTACCAGCTGCCTATCACTGTGGGACATTTCACATCCATGTTAGTAACAGTGAGGGGAAAATTACAACTACTGCGCTCAAGTGCCATTTAGACTCTTTCCTCTTGTATGTTATAACTGGAGCATTTATTGCATTGCGCTGGGTTTTGATCCTTGCGCCCTTTAATAATGCTCACAATCCATCAGGTGGGTCTTTGGAGGGGAAAATCCTCCACAAACTGTTTCCAGCAGCAGCACTGACATTTTGTTTGGATTTTAAGTAGTCCTGGGTAGTTATCTGCTTTACAGCCACTACAGCTGAACATTTAAAGAAGAGAGCGCCAACTACAGAGACTCAAATGTCATCAGCGAAAAAAAAAACAAAAAACCAAAAACATCCAATGAGGAAGATCATCCATGCTGTTTGATTGACAGGTGATCTCTGGGAAGTTCAGTGCAAAAACACTGGAGAAATAAATGCCAAAAATGGTGACAAAGAAATAAAAAAGGGAAAAAACACCTGGTTGTTATTATGCCTTAAAATGCTTACATCACCTCACACAAGAAGAAAACCTGAGCATCCAGTTGAGTCCTGACTCCTCGACGCACACAAACCTCTTCAACTCTGCTGCTCCCATCGATGGGTTTCTCATCGCTGCGTGGCAGCTTTGTTCAAACCCACACAACTTTATTTTAACTCTAAGTGGAGAGCCCAAGGCCTCCAGAGATACCAAATATGTGCTGCTGAGTTACAGGGAAATGTATATAAAAGGATGCACAAGTCATCTATATAGTTTCTGCTTGATGTAATGCTGCAGCCATAAAACAACGGCATCTTGGCTTTAATTATTTCACTCAGTGTAAGCGTGATGTAGCTTCAGTGAAGTGTTGCAACCTCGCAGATACAGAGTGTGTACGTGGCATTGATGTTCAATATGGAAAAGGTGTTTTTTTTCGAACTCTGAAGCTACTTAAGGGAAACTTGAGGAGAAAACTGAAGTTCCAGGGATTGAGCCACACTTCAGACTTTATGTAGAGGTTGACATTTATCTCCACACCTGATAGGACTGGCCTTCATCCAGTGGACCTGGGCAGAATTTGTCACTCCTGTGTGCAAGTTTGGTGTGGATTTGAGCTCAGACAAAACTGTCAAAACAGTCAGTAACTAGCGATTTATCAAGCTCAAATGATTAGAAAATTCAGGTTTGAGTTCACAAAGTTCTCGTCTGCCTGAAGCAGAATGTTTTCAGGCAGGAGAGCCCGCTGCAGAAGGCAGAGGATAGCAGGGATGTGTGGAGAAGACTTGCCTCTCTTGTGAGTCTCCTCTTTGATCTGTTTGTGAGGGGAGGGGCACAGATCTTCATCTGACGGCCTGAACATCCTCTTCACCAGCACGCTCCTGACAACACACACACACACACACTCGTCATGCGCCATATGAATGCATTTTGTCGGCGTGTGCACATGTTTGTCTGCATGTGTGCTTGTTTCTGTGGTGTGTGTGCATTTGCATATGTACCTTCCATCATTTACATATACCTTATGACTCATGTTTGCATGAACTGATGGGAATGTTTTTGCTTTTGTCTACTTGCAGGCGATGTGCACTCACCCCTCTCGCTCAATCTCCTCTGTGTTGAAGGCAAACACCTGCAAGTGAAGGGTGCAACATAAAATTTCTTTGTAAACAAATAAAAAAGAAAGAAAATGACCAAATTCTTTTAAGGCTGGAGCTGGAACGGTGCAAAAAACATCTCCATCTTCACAAGTAATTTAGTCAGTCTCACATTCACTGTTAAAATCTTGTTTTTCTTCCAGCAAGTGAAGAAATCTGCCAGTGGGATGAGATAATCCCACTTGTTTACAATGCAGTTTCACCTGTTAAAGGCATTTTTCTAAGAACAAGTATAAATATGTTGGAACAAGGCAGATCAGCCCTCTGGTATCAAGGAAACAGACACTTGGTTCAAGAAAACTTGTAAAATCCTGATTAGCATTGGAAACAAGTGGGATCATCTCATCCCACCGGCAGATTTTTCCACTCATTTGAGGAAGAAAAACAAACAAACAAGATTTTAACACTGAACATGAGACTACATGTTGAGACGGAGATTCTTGGGATCTTCTTGGTCATGTGTGTAAAGGGGAGAGAAACACATTTAGCGTTTTAAACTCTCCATAAAATCAACAGCTGAGGTTTATAGGATCACATTTAATCTTCACTTTTGACTCTTGGCTGCACATTATGACAACATCGATGGCACCCAGGGCTAAAACAACAAAACCCTTCTGAAATGCAGCCATGGGGGTACACTGAAAAGAGACGGTTGCTTTTCTTTTATCTACAGAGACATCAAATCGGTAGATATTCACAGAGTGAGTGTCAGGTGCGTGGTGCTGCGGGCGTCTACCTGTCCGGCCCTCTGCAGGTTGCCAAAATGAACGTCGGGGATGAAAAGCACCGGCTGGGCCTCCAGGTCAGTCATGGTCTTGAAATAGGTGGTGTCCGCCTTCTTAGGAACCGTTATCACGCCCACGCCTCCATCCTTCCCTGCAACACCAGTGAGGAGGAACATTTTCAATGGAGCAGAGTAGATTTTGTTCATGGGAGAATTCTTTTTCTGCCAAAAGACGACCAGCAAAATGTAGAGAGGCGATGGAATATGTTTGACAACAGCTGAGGTCAAAATGTAATATATTTAATTCATCAGATATTCATTTTCGGCGTTGACAGGCATTCAGCCCCGTTTTCGTTCCATGTGTGACTTGCTCACACACAAAGGGAATGGTAGGTGGGTAAATTAATACTTTCCAGTCACAGTTCTCCATAACTGACACCATCTATCATTAAAAAAAGGAACAGGAGAGCGAGGCAGGCGAGGATGGGGATGTATTCAGTAAAGTCTATTCATCAGCCCGTCCATTCCTCAAATCAAACCCTTCATCTATATTTTTCTCATATTTCAGTGTGGAGAAACACAAAAAAACAGAGCATTTTTGGTTTGTTTTTCAGCTCAAACCTTTTGACTTCTTGCGGAACTGCTTTCTCTCCTCGTCCCTGATCTTCCTCTCCGCTCCCTGAGGAGGACACAAGGTGAAAGAGACAAACACAGATTTAAAGACATCAACACAGGCCGCTCAAAGTTGGACTGTCCCTCCTTGGGCCAGGCAGTGACAACGTTTAGCCATTTCTATCTAAATCTCGGTCTAAAAGTCTACATTTTCCGGGGAATCGAGAGGGAAAGCCTTCACCAGAACTCGCTGGTCATGATCGGCTGCATTTCTATAAACGTGCAAACATGTAGGAGCTGCGTTCAGGTGTGTGCAGTGTCACACTGTGCAGGTGAAACCACTAGAGGGGGAAATAATGTCATGAATAAACCTCTCCACTTCAGGCCCACGGTGCATGTCTGACTCATGCAGTCACACACAGCGTCTTTAATATTCACAATCTAGAGTAAAGCACATTTACAGAGGTAACAAAATCTCACAGCTCAATGAATCTTGAATAAAGAGAAAGAAGGGGGAAAAATTATAAATCCTCATTGGCACGAGTGTCCAAAGAATATTAGTCGATTAAAAATATCTACTTATTTATTTACCTTCTATTATTATCCTCAGTTTTTTATTATTGTGATTTTTGTGATATTGTTGTGATATTTTTTCTATTTCTCCTTTTTAATGTTCATAGTTTCAGTAACCCTAACCCTAACCCTAACCCTGCCTGCTGACTTTGTTTGTCCAGTCTGATTGAGTCGAATTGCGTATCATTGTGCATTTTATTGTTAACAGCGCTGTGCTCTACCATACACTGTAGAGCAAATAAAAATGTCAAGAAAGTCAATAAAAAATCGTTTTAAGTCTCAAAGTCTGTTGTCAGATATCTACTTTGAGTTGCTTCATTAATATAAATGAGAGGCTGACAACTTAAACAAAATGCAATGGAGCTTTATATTGTAGCAGGTCCATCGTTTCCTACCAGGAAAATGCATCCGTATCACCACAAAATCACCATGTACAGTGCAACAGTCGCCTTCCCTGTCTTCTGCAGTTCACTCTCTCTTGACTTGTATGTTGTGTTTACCGTTACAGAGCAGGAGCGGAAGTTGAAATTCAGAGGTATTCCCCTTTTAGGACGGCACAATTGAATCCATTCATTTTCGTTTCATAATGACAAGAAGTGGCTGTGTGCAGGAGGCCTATGTGTTTTAAAGCGATGGTATTTGATGTTATTTTCCGTGGAAATGTTTTATTGTCGAAAACATCATGAAACTGCGAGAGTCTGAAGTCCCTTCTATGCAGAGAGAAACCTACTGACTGATTCCTCCTGAGTCAAACTGTTTTTTCACCCCAACGAGCGATCCAGTCAGAGCACAGCTTCAGTTTGTATTGTTCCCGCCTCCTTTTGATTGACTCTTCACCTGTTTGCCTCAACAAACGAAGGTGACCTAATAACACTATTCAGATCCAACACGCGGGATATTTTCACTGGATGCCAGACAGTTGGTTGGTGCTAGATAGATAGATCTACTTTATTGTAGACTACATAAAATTATAGACTACACAAAATTTACCTATCACCTTTTGAGAAATATACATCTTTAGAAAAATTAAACACAACAAATAAGAAAATAAATAAAGTGGATCAATACAAAGAATATAAGAAAAAAGAAAAAACCTTTGCACACTATATAAGCAATAAAAAAAATAAAATATATCGATAGAATATCTATAGACCTTTCACCTTTGAACCTTTGCATAGACTCAAAGGTGAAGCTCTACAACTATTCTATAGATATATTTTAATATATTGTATTTTTTATTACTCTGACAGGTCATGCAGGGTTGTTAGCCTACAAGGGGAACTAAAGCCCACCCAGTCCTGCTGGATTACCGGACTAAATGCAGATCATAAAACTCCATTTTATTACAGCTATTGACTTTAAGGAACTCTAAAATCTTGGTGGATGATGAAAATTATACTTAAAAATATTATGAAATAAGATAACTCATTTTTAATTGGATTGGTAACACTTTACAATAAGAGTACAACAATTAACGTTAGTTAATGCCGTAATAAACATTAAGTAACAGTTAACTAACCGTTAACTAATCATTTACTAATGCTGTTCATGCTATGGTATTAATTTATATGTTATTTAAGGGTTATTCTAGATATTATTACCATTAGTAAATTATTAAATAATTATTAAAATAATTAATAATGATTAAAATAAATAA
>OMLB01053058.1:0-10722 GCA_900302555.1 Myripristis jacobus
AGTCATCAACATAATCCGATCTGATTGTGATGTTAAAAACCATATCATCCATTTAAATTAATAAATAAACGCCAAAATTTTTTTTGGCTCGCGCGCTTTGCGTGCTCGCATGGGATTGCACTGCCCTTTTCAGACTCTGAGCCCCTGCCCCTCTCCAACCCTGTGCACGTCCCTGCATGCTGCTATACTGATATAATGACAAATAAAAAAACTGGTTTTTAAGTTTTACTACTTCTAACTAACTCTCTCTCTCTCTCTGTCTCTCTCTCTCTCTCTCTCTCTCTCCCCTGTGTTTTTCTCCTCTCTGTCAGGCTTGAGTGGCCAGGCTCTGGAGTCCATTCCCTCCAGTCCGGTGCTGAAAAAGCCTGGGGAAACTCTCAGTCTTTCCTGCAGGGGAACTGGCTTCACTTTCAGCAGCAATAACATCAACTGGATAAGAAAACCTGCAGGAAAAGCAATGGAATGGATGGGATTTGTTTCCGACAGTGGGAGCAGCACAGGTTATTCTAGTAGTCTGCAAGGACGTGTTGAGATGACGAGAGACAACAGCAACAACATGGCTTATCTCAGACTGTCTGGTTTAAAGCCAGAAGACTCTGCTGTGTATCACTGTGCCAGATACACACTGTGGTGTCAGTGAGTGGAGCAGCTGCACAAAATCCACTCAGAGAGTCAAAGTGGTTGTGAAAGCTGCAGGGGCGGCAGAGGATCACACATAAGCTGACATGAGCAGTGCAGGACAGCTCCCCATCAAACATGAACATGCAGCTACTCTTGGTGTGACTGCACATCTTTGAGAATAAATAATGTTGTCCTACTTAAACACAAATTAATATGAGGTATACACACAAACACAAAAAGTATACTTTCAAGCAAATATACACATATGCATACACACACACACACACACACACACATACACACACACATCTACGTCTGTGTATTTATCTGTCTGCAAGGGGGGCACAAATCCATCTACAAACATATGAAATATTCCATTTTAGAAAAGCTGGAATCTCTTGTTTTACTTTATCTTAATTAAGATTTATATCATAATGTTATTAAACAGTAAATCAATATCAAAAAGAAAGTGCTCATATGTTGAATGTAGTTTGAAACTGATGTTCATGGTAACTGGTTTGGTCTCATGTGGAAAACAAGCAAATTAGTGAATTAACAGCAAGACAAACAAAATGAACTAAAGAGCTGATAGGCTGACATGATAACCTGTAACAGATTCAAACACATTAGCCCCTCCCTCCCCATGATATCCTGATGCAAATCCCTGCTCCTTGTAGTGTACTTCTGTCCTGCCAACTGCTCTTGTGTTTTGTGGAGCATCAGAGTTCACATCTCCAGCTTCAGGATGATGAACAAACTCTCTCTTCTGCTGATAGCTCTCTCTCTGCCCTGTGAGTTTTTGAGGTCTAGGCACTGATATCAGAGATAAAATGTTGGTTGTCTCATCAGTTTCTTCTGTAATTTTTTTTCCTCTTCCTTTTTCTCATCAGGTTGTAAAGGTCAGACGATGGAGTCCATTCCTTCCAGTCCGGTGCTGAAAAAGCCTGGGGAAACTCTCAGTCTTTCCTGCAGGGGAGCTGGCTTCACTTTCAGCTGCTGTGCTATGAGCTGGATAAGACAACCTGCAGGAAAAGGACTGGAATGGATAGGGAGCGGTTACTCTACAGCCAGTAGCAACACTTACACAAGCAGTGTGCAAGGACGTATAGAAATCAGTAGAGATGACAGCAACAGCATGGTGTATATGAGACTGTCCAACTTAAAGCCAGAGGACTCTGCAGTGTATTACTGTGCCAGACCCACAGTGATGTGAATGAGCAGAGGAGCTGAACAAAAACCTCAATTAATTTATTTTTACAAAGATCAGCAGGGGGCAGCAGGAGATTTGACATGTAGTGACACACACACACACACACACACACACACACACACACACACACACACACACACACACACACACACACACACACACACACACACACACACAGACGCACACTCACACACACACCAAGACAGAGTCAGCCCCATCCATCTATCCATCCATCCATCCATCCATCAGTCAGACAGACATACCAGTGAACCATCTGCCAGCCCGCTCCCCCATCGCAGGCTCAACCCCCACAGCCACCAGCCAGGAGGAGTCTCTCTCCCGGGGCCTAATGTGCTAATGTGGACCTCTGTGGTGCTGAGGTAAGTGGATTGCTAGGTGGCTACAGCTTGGCTGTGGCATGCTGCTAAGATCTCACAATACACAAGAAAAGGCTTCAGAAATAACCATGGGTATAAATGCATAAATATATCCCCTCAAATACACATATATCAATAAGCACCTCCCATATCAGTTATGTTTATGTATGCTTTTCTCATCTAACCTCTTCAACTTTGGCCAAGCCTTGTTCAAACCCACAGAAGTTTATTTTAAATTCTAATGGCGATCCCAAGGTTTTCCAAAAAATACATATCAAATATGTCCTGCTGAATTGTAGGGAAAATAGTATAAAACGATGCACACGGCATCAAAGATATATTCTATTTGATATAATGTTGCACATGGTCCATAAAACAATCTTGGCTTTCAATATTTCACTCAGTGTACGTGTGATGTAGCTACTATGAAGAATATGCCTGTGACTGTCCAATTCATTTATTTTTTTAAAACTTTGTAGCTACTTAAGGGCATATTTAAGGGGGTTCGATGGCTTAATTTGACAAATGATTTAAGGATTATTACTAAAGCCAATGCAGTAAAATATTTTGTAATCAAAAAGCTACAGTCTGCTACACTTCATTTGGTATTTGTTTCTTTAACCTTAAAAAATCTGCATCCAAGCTTGGCAATAGGTAAAATGTGGCCTCCTCTGCAAAATTCAATTAGACATAATGCTGCACTGCAATCTATTAATTTGAGGCACCCAGTGAGGTAGCCAGTGGGAGTGTATTGATTGGAGTGTGTCATGTGTGGAAGCGAGAGAGGGGTGGCCACACTTTTTTGCTTAATGGACTGAAGTAAAAGAGGCGGGAATGAGCTTTAATTAGTGAACAGTGGCAGTGGCAACTAGATTTCCTCCCACTAGTTACCCTCCACCCCTTTGCAGAACACACATACACACACACACACACACACACACACACAGACACAAATGTATGCACGCACGCACACAAACACACATTCATTAACCAGTGCATGCAGATTATTGTAAACACACGTGCACACACGCACAGACAAAAGCTCCACCACCCATGCATTCACGCACAAAAATGCAAACATATACACACTGGCACGCTACCACCCATGCATTCACACAAGTAAGCACATACACACTCACATACACACTCTTGAGACACACAGGAGGAGGGTGCAGGGTAAGGGGGGTTGAGGGGGCGTGAAAAAAAAGAAAGAGAGAGAGTGAGAGAGAGAGAGAGAAAGAGAGAGAGTGCTGGGCTCCCGGGGTCTCAGCTGCTGCTAGGGTGCTGCCTGCTCCTCGCAATGAGTTGCAACTGTCAGTTTATTTTATCTCAGGCTTTTCATCATCGCACAGAGCCTGGTTGGAGGAAGCCACCTGAGAGTCTCAGGAATTTGTTGGCTACAAGTCATTAGCAAAGACTGCTGAGATATGCTGGGGCCAGAGATGTGCACGTCGTAGTGCTGCAGACAAGTGTGTCCCCTTAACCCTTGATAGGCTGATTGGCACGGCAGCTTTTGCTTTAATGGCTGGATAATTACGAGCAGCCTAGATGACACACAGCAGGTCGTGGAATATTAACTGTGCAGGTACAGAGAGGAAGAAGAGGAAGATGGTGTGAATGAAGGCATGTAGACAACATTAAAAAACACTGAAATCAAGTGTTTTTCCCCCCGATTTTAAATCTATCATGAAAGAACTGCGGTCTGCATAAACTGACATTGATATTGCTGGTCAATCACTGACAGGCAGTGAATGCCTTGGTAAGGTATTGGATCTATTTCACTTGAATGCACACTTATACGAAGACTGATATGATCAACCACATATTGGAGAGGCTGCACACACTGGTGGATAGATTTTGCATGCCTGAAACTTATACAGCAAGTGAAGGCAGAGCTAGTCATTTCCGTCACAGCTGCTTTCGCTTTGCAGTCTTGTAAATACGTCCAACTGGGAACATCTTCTCAAAACCTACCTAAAGCTAACTAGCAGTGGTTCACCACAACCTCCTCCTCCTCAGTTGAGTTTCTGAGGTGACCACATTTCTGTGGAAACTGTCATGAAATCTTTTGTCTCATATTGCAGTTGTAACTGTCTGTAAAGAGGCTCTCTGGAGGATTTAAAGATAGGGGCAGAGAGAGGCTGGCTTGAGAGATTACTCCTTTTGTCTTTATCTGCCCTACACTCATTTTCTCTGTTGTCTATGCATTTCCCGCCTCTGGACTTCATATCAAAGATACTAGCTAGTGTGGATAATCCCAAACCAAATGAACAATGCATTTATGCACAAAACTGAGGATAATTAACTGTAATAAAAATCAATAAAATTACTAATAAACTGTAAAGAGAAAAAAAACAAGTTATCTGTTGTTTCATTAAAACACTGTGAACTTGGAAGCAAAAAGATTGCACCAGAAGAGCACCAAAAGCACCAACATGGTGGCATACATATTGCCTAGAAATATACCATGGATTATTGCAACTCAGGTAAGTTTGCTAATGCTATGAAGGCAAACAGTGCCCAGCATGCTGAAGCTACTGGCTTCAGTTGGCTCTTCCTGGCAAAGTAAAGAAAGGTTTGCAACAAGCCTAAATAAATGATAGTAAAGCATGGTAAGTTATAGGCTGGAGATTATGAGATGAGGACAAGGCCAGCCCAACACATAAGTGAACTTGGGGGCCCCTGTGGCCACCAGAGGGCCCCGAAGAGCCCTTGAAATGTCCCACAAAAGAGCTTGAAATATTCGGGGGGTTTTTTTGTGATATATTACATTATGTCAGTGGTGATCATACAAAAACATAATATTATGTGAATGGGCTGGCTAGCGAGTACTATTGATTTAATCAATTCAGGCTGCCTCTGTCAGAGCTGGTGTCACATTCATGCACACGTAACGAACGTTAACTGCATTTTGGTGCAAGCATGGTCAGTCAGGCTAGCATTAGGTTACAATCCTCTTCTTTGCGTCAATGGAAAAAGCAGCAAAAACTACAGTATTTAGCAAAAAAAATATTATGTAAATAAGCTACAACTAATAAAATTGATAATGGGTGTGATTTACAGTAGATGTGTGAATGATCAAGCACTGACAATAGTCAATAGCTTTGGTGGCACTGAGGTGGTGGGGGGCCCCCATATCAAATTCTGTTTAGGGCCCCATAATGGCTTGGGCTGGCCCTGTGTGAGCATGTGCTCTGTGACCGCTGACTTGCTGGCTGAGTTTGGATCGCTGAACATGTCATTTCCACTCGGCTTATGTGCCAACAGGCAGCAAGTATATCGACCTATATGGACGTGTCTGTAGGACCAGTGCATGCCAA
Organism: Myripristis jacobus; assembly: GCA_900302555.1. Classification (NCBI taxonomy): domain Eukaryota; kingdom Metazoa; phylum Chordata; class Actinopteri; order Holocentriformes; family Holocentridae; genus Myripristis; species Myripristis jacobus. Next base: position 5,529 of record OMLB01053058.1, read on the forward strand.
GCCATCAGCATTGTGTTAAGGCTCTATACTCCACATACAGATGTACACTTACAAGGGTACAAGTTCATCTCCCAATGCCACAGTGCCACGCTCAATGAGAGCAACATCTCTGTATTTTGTACCGGCTCGAAAGAGTACAAATCCAAGTGGGAAGATATAGCATTAAATATGGATTCTGTTTTGGGTCTCACTCCAGTTGCCTCCCCATCCTGCCAAACTCTCCATCATTCCAACCAATGTCAAAGGCAAACCAACAGAGTGTTTGCATTGTGCAGCAAGAGAGAACCCATGTAAGTGGATGTTTTTGTAATGTGAAAGCTCTAGAGTGGAGCATGGCTTACCTTGGAAATGCTGTGTGATTACCCAACAAACAGTGGTTGTAACCCACACCAGACCAAATTATTCTTTGGAATGGATGACAGGGAGGAAATTGAAGAGGAGTAAAAATGTGAAATTCCAGTGGGTGTCTCTCTGTGTATCTAACCTTGTCAAAACATAGAGACGTGAGTTTGATAGAGTTATTACACATCTCTGGTGCTGCCATTTGTGGGGCTGAATCTATTATCCGGGGAGGGACAGGGCTAAGCTGAGATTCTGTTGGGACATTTCATCACCACAGTGTCACAGGTCAGGCAATTGCGACAGACACTGTTTGCTTTTCATTACTAAAATACAAACTTTAAGGATCTCTTTTTGCTTTTCTTAACAGAACAATGTTTAATCTGCTGATGATTAGAGTGTTATTGTTTCTACTGTGCCTCTGAAAATGTAATTTTAGAAGCTCAGAGAGACGATTTTGGCTTAGAGAGCCTTCTTTTGTTCTCACATTGACCAGCCATTTCATTGTCATGGTTTCAAACATTCAGGAAAATAGTAAGGTGAAGCATTGTGTACGCAGTGTATATTAAGTATAAGCCACTGGTGTCTGCTGTCAGATGTAAAGTGACTTCTCTGTTATTTTCAGAAGCTCAAAAACTAAGGGCTGCATTTTAAACTGTGTAGTGGAGCTGGTCCCAGAATCCCAAATCTAGAACCCAAAAACTGTTGTATTTCATCATCAGAGCAATCTTCAAACACATTCCACACTGAGATCAAGATCAGGTTATTGCCAAAGCATCACTGTTAGCTCAATGTGTTTGCTGCTTTCCAGTGTTAAAGTATATAGCTAACATGTTTGTCTATCTTCCTGCTGCATAAGGAGAAAGTGATCACTTTCAAGGTGTGTCCTGTAATCACCAGGGAGGGAAATAGGATGATAGTTATCACCTCCCACCTCCCCTGACAACTGTCCAATTATGTATATCACACTCTGCCTACTGTTTGCACTAGAAGTAATCAATAAAGGATGTGGCTGAGTGCACATACATTTTGGTGGAACCAAATGCATGAAAACTTAATCATTCGCCCAGAATGGCAGGGAATCAAATGTGGGTAGGGAACAAGTAGGCAGTGATTTTTCTTTAGGGGAGGGACTGATTAGTGATTGTAGCTCCAAGTTTGATGGGGTGTGGTGGGGGAGGACGGGGAGGGGTCTCTCCTGACGCGGCAAATGGAATGGGTGACAGGTGGAAATGGGGATGAAAAGGCGGTCCTCCATTTCATGAATAAATGTAAACACAGCACCATGCAATTACTGTGGCTGGTCATCTTTTTTAGGATGGGGTGGGGGGTAAACATGTGCGGTTAGATCCCTGCAGGTCCAATCTAATGAAAACGCGCAGGTTACTGGGGCGTTTAATTGTATATACGGTAAAGCTAAGTGTGAGGACTGGGGTGGCTTGCTGCGGATGAAAGCCTAACCCTACAAGTGGAAAATTTGATTCAGTTTAAACATAGCGTTTCGTTTATTGATCCGCTGTGGAAGAAGAGATCGTCACAAGAACACAGGCTGAGCAGATGGATTCATTTGAACATGTCATGAGAACACATGGGTCTAGTTGCTCCGGAGAATAACTTGTTACACCGAGATGGCAGCCCAGATGAAATGGAAATGGTTGTGACAGTAGGAATTCTTTGGCTTTACATATTTCTGAAAAGTTTACTGTTTGCGAGTGGCCATTTTTCATAGTAGTCTCAGGACAATACATCATGACTTATGATTCAATTACATGAAAACCTAGGTCAACTAGTGCCTGTTGAAATTTTGTGAAAAAAAAAAAAAATCAAACCAAACTCACTCTTTTTCCAATTAGTAGAAAAAAAAGGTGAGTGAATTTGATGCATCAAATGTATTAAAACAGCAATCATCTCGACAAGAAGCACTGCTCCTTCTCTTATTTTCAATAAATCGTGTGTAATCATCAGCCAGCATATGCATATCTATTTGGTATTAACACATACCCACTACAGAAGAGGCAGGTCAGAGCATACCACAGTTATATCTTTTCTATTACCATGGTTAATCAATAATTCATGAGTCACAATAGCAGGCATGAGCGAGTCAGGGGGGTGGGGGGGAGCACCTTGAGATCCTCTGCTTGAGCAGGATCCCCTAAAAAACAGGAAGAAGAAATCAGAGCCTAAAACCACTCTGTGCAGAGAGGCATCAGAGCGCTTCCCTCACACACACCCAACTGCTTTGGCAAAAGGTAGACCATATTCATTATCATCATCACTGACACTGAGGCGGCTGTTCAGGCATTCTTTTGTGAGGCGATAACCTTTTCTTTTCCCTCTCTCCCTGTGCCGGTCCCTGAGTACTACTCACACAATCACTTAGAGCATTAATCAAAGAGCATGTGCCTAATGGCTCCTGACAGCCAGTGCCCATAATGGGCTGCAGTCCAAGCCTGCATCTTCCTCACGCATCTGGTAATGCTAACGGTAGCAGCAGCCACAGTACAGCCGCCTGCATGGCCACCACTAGATTGTTAATGACAGTGGGTGATATGGTCTCACTCACCATAAAACACTTAGGGCCCTGAGATGTTACCACATCATGCATGAAGAAAGCTTTTTGATAGTATGCTAATCTCAGCCATTACTATGGGATGATTTACAATCGCTTAAACAGCACATGAGCCTGCTGTAGAGCCACAGCCTGGCTGGCTGGGATAATAGAGACGCTGGCGCATGTTGATCATTAGAGAGCTCTGTGTGTGTATGTGTGTGTATGTGTGTGTGTGTGTGTGTGTGACTGTGTCTGTGTGTGCGTGTGCGATCTGGATGCAGTGGCATTTGGCTTCATTAGTAAGCGATTTTCACATGAAAGAGACACAAGACAAAAGGGGAGAAAGAGTGTCGTGCCTCTACAGTGGTGCAGTTGTGTTTTCTACCACCACTACCAGGCGTATAACAATTCATTTATTGCATCGATGCTAAATTCTGCCGATTCAACTGAGTTCGTATGTTTAAAAAAATAGTGGAAAGAATTGTGATGACACTGAATCAGAATAAAATGCTTCTGGTCAATTCATTCACTAAAATTGTTGTGATCAAACAGAATACTAGCAATTGCAACTTTGTTGTCAATTAAGTTTCCTTTTATGGAATAAATAATGTTAATAATTTTAATGTAATTCTGTTGTCTGGTATATATAGATATTTTTTTTTTTAGAAGACAAAGCATATATTGTTACATGTATCACTGAAACAAATCATGGGTTACAAACTTTAATCTCCATTACATATTCCAAAGAAGAAAAATCATTCTTAAATCAAATTGCCAACAAGTGAATTGTGAATTGAACTGAATCAATACCATGCCTCACACTTTTAATACCACCTGTATGTGTTATGGTAGTAGTTTCAAATGTTTGAAGTGGGACAAATAATGCATTGAGACATTATTCATATGTCAGTACTTTCTGTTAAGTTGCAGGAACTTGAAGGTCAAACATATGAATTTGCTTAGGCTGTCTGCTAGAAGTACAATGCATGATCCCTCTCTCACAAACTGCTGTTTTCATCAACTTCTTCTCTGTTCTTGGGAGCATGGTGGAAGAACAGCCAAGTGTCTGTGAATTCAAAAAGAAGTCAGCGTTTAAATAGGGAATGAAAATACATAATTGAACTGAATGACTGCCAAACAGTGTTAGAGGTCAAAATAAACACGATATAGAATTAACACATGCACTGTAATATTTATTTAGAACCCTCTGATTTGGAATATGATATGGCATCCCTCTTTAAATTGTGAGTCAGACAGCATTATTATTTAATTTATATTGACACAGCAAAAAGTTGTTTTGAAGTAGAAAATAAATCATGCTCACAGCATTGATTCGATTTTTAATTTCTACTTCACAATCTTTGTATCAGAGTGGCCAGTGTTAAAAATCATAAAGTGTCCACTGATCAGATGACAGCTACACACTCCCACTTTGACTTGTGGTAATGTGCAGCTTACAGTCTGACTGCTTGTTTTAACAGCGTTTTACCAGTGTTTGCTGCGTTTGACAATTTACAGAACCAGGCGACATGCCATCCTGGAACCTGCCAGTGTGAACCACCTAGTTTCCCCTTGCTTTTTCTACATGTAAAGCTACGAAATTGCATCAATATTTGATAGGAGGCAGCATTTTCTTGTGCACAGATTCAATGGGCGAGGAGATAAACAGTGGGGTATTAATAATGCAGTGCGGTGACACTGACCTTATTTTGTGCCTTTCAACCTGCGCTGATATTTTGATGCGCAGTGCCCCGCTACTCTCCAGCACACAGGAGGTTTTCATGCTCTTTGTTCAAAGAGTATGGAAAAAAAAGACACTTCCTGTTTGACAGAGGTTACATCACTGCCTAAATCACCTAAAGACATTAATGAAAATGCTGGGGCTATGTGCTGGTTTTTTGGATCCACTGTGGAAATATATATCTTCATTTCCACTGAAACAATGTGAATGCTAAGTGTCGGTTTGACAACTGGTGTTGACAGCTGAGCAGATGCCTTGAAGGTGAACTGTGAGAGGCTTTGACAAGGGACTAAAAAGGCAGAGCAGCAGCCGCCTGTACACTGCAGTATAGGGAAAACACTCAGCATCCAGGAGAAATGTATCAGTCTTATTCCAGGTCACCTGCACAAATAAAAAAGTCCACAGCATCAACATACTGGTAAAAAAAAAAAAAAAAAAGAACAGGACAAATTGAATATCAATAATGTGCATAATGTATTTTGTGCTTTACTGGATATACAGTAAAATGTGTCAATCTCTGTTAGTTGTATTATCCCAATATTTATTTCAACTCTGAGGAGCAT